>ML287216.1:35738-60654 GCA_005239495.1 Nicotiana undulata
CCCCTGGAGTTTTGGCGATTACCCGTCGTTGTGTTATTCGTGCGTCTCCTGCGGCGCGTTCTGCTCGTTTGAGGAGAATTTCAGTAGCCTGGCTTCGTTGTTAGTGGAGAATGCGGGGCGTCTCTCGGGTGAGCCCCCGTCTGCCACGTTTTTTCCTATTGGAGAGAGTACTGGGCGCCGCTTGGGTGAGTCCCAGTCCTTGTCCAACTTATTGCGTTTCTATTGGAGAATTTTGGGCGTCTTTTGGGCTAGTCCTAGTCCCAATCTGCTTTAGGAGAGTCTCTGTCCCCGTTTTCGTTCTGATGGAAAAACATGGTAAGTTAAAATTTAATGAATTTTGTTACCTTAGCCCAGCGTGCCGGAGGGTGGAGGGGTCGTGTTGCATGGTTGCCTGCCTTGCTTTCCGTCCTAAAGATAGTTCCAGCTGTCATTGACCGTACTTGTTCGTCGGGATGTTGGGGCCGAGTCTCAGTCCGGATCCGTAAGATATGCACGAATTAGGAAGGCATGTCATTTTCTACTCACAAGGTGCATAGTGCGTGTGGCTAGGGGGTGGGGCGTGCCTACCACTCTAAGATGTCACGAAACGGGCTATTGTCTCTTATCCAGGGGTGGAAGAAGCAATTGTCACGTAAGACACGCTTGTCAATGGGATTACAATCGTGCCAAGTGCACGACGACCAGGGTTCCGTTTCTCTCATCTGTGGGACGAGCCCCGGTTGATGCTATAGAAAGGGCTGACATTTTGGATTGGTTTTGAGATATAGAGGGAACTAAGATTTTGATTAAGAAATCCTCACAGACGACGCCAAATTGTTTACACAAAAACTAGCTTAAGTTTTTTACAAGATCAATCAAATGTGAAATAGAGGATAAATCTTAACCAAACATAATTGACTCTAGAGGGACTACATTGGATAGATATACCAAAAGGGACGAGTTTATTGAACTTCCTTGATAGTTACAAAGTTAGCTTAATATGAGTGATATGCTTACATTTTTGGAGCATAATCCTATGCTCATGCGCTTAAAGTGGAAGATGATCTCCCTTTTGGGGTGTTAGCTTGATTGTTGTTAGATTCGCTAGAGAGGACTCTTTTCTCCCTTTTCCTTCTCCTTTTTTCGATCCCCCCTTTCTATGGAAGATCCTCCCCTATTTATACACCGAGGCTCACCTTTATCCAATGATTTTTACCCAACGGGTCCTCTGGTGGTCACGTCGCCTTCGAAGCGTTGCTCATAGCGGGCGTTTAGCCACGCAGATCCGTCGTTGATCCGATCTCGGACACGACTGGTGGCTGATGGGGTCGTACTCTGCAAGCCGTGACCACGGTTTGGTCGACCTTTCACTGCTTCCTTTAGTGTCGACCTTATGGACATATTTTTACCTATTAACTAATCCAACAAAAATTAGGAATAATTGGACTAATAGATTTCGGATATATCAAATGAAATTGATTTTTAACTTGTCGTGAAATAAGGTTGAGAACATCTTTGTGGTAGACAAGAAAAGAAGAGTGATAATTAAAGAAGCAAGTTTCTAAACGAATCCCATAATGGGCAGTTACGGTAATTGTGCCTGTCTATTCTGTAATAAGGGATGGTAACCAGAAGTTCATGAATCAAGTTGTCAGATTATCAACTCTCACAAGCTGGAGCTAAATTTGCTGTGAATTTAAATTAATTCTGGTGTATGTAGTGTCCAAATCAACAATTATATTCTTCTTTATTTCAACTTCAATTGAAATA
Organism: Nicotiana undulata; assembly: GCA_005239495.1. Classification (NCBI taxonomy): domain Eukaryota; kingdom Viridiplantae; phylum Streptophyta; class Magnoliopsida; order Solanales; family Solanaceae; genus Nicotiana; species Nicotiana undulata. Next base: position 37,488 of record ML287216.1, read on the forward strand.
GAGAATTTGAAATTGAAAACATTATTTTGAGAAGTATTCAAGTAACAAAATGATTACCACTCACAATATTGTAAACATTATTACAATTAAATTCATGTTCAAACCAATACTTAAGACCCGTTTGGCCATAGATTTTGCCAAAATAAATTTGGATTTTATTTGGCAAACACATGTTTGACAGTAGATTTTACTTACATTTTTTGCAAAATTTCAAATCAAAAATCCCAAAACCAGTTCAACGGCTCGTTTTGGGCCAAAATATCATTATTAGATTTTTTACCATTTCCCCAAACTTTTGTATTTTATAAAGAACCCATCATTTATTAATGTGTAACAATGTTGCTTCGTCTTCTCGGTCATCTGATGGTGTATCATGTAGTTCATTATAAAAATGAAAATTTTGTACCAAATTTATTTATGTTTCAAGACAATGGTTTGCGATAATATAATGAATGTTATTGATAATGGTATTGTTGGGTATTTGTGATAATTTTTAGAAATTGTGGGTATAAGTCATGTTTCATGTGTTTCCAAAATAAATTGGAAAATATGTTTTGAAAACTAATGTCCAAACACATTTTCATCTTCAAACCAAACTTCACCCAAATCAGATTTTTCAAAATAAATTTGGGAATCTATGGTCAAATGCTAGCTTAAACTTTTTTAAAACACAATACTTTAAACTTTTTCTAACTTCAACTTCAAGTAATTTCTTTTTTCCTACTTCAACCAAACTGTATACGGTCAAAATCAGCTTGCCCATTTTCGTATAACTAATCGAGACTGGGGCGTGACAGGCCAAGGTTCAACCACATGTCATATCGCACCGTGGCACGAAATTAGAACGCCAAGCTCGTGACCCAAGGGCCGATCGAGATCAGCCAAGATCGTGACCGAGCGGGATAGAGATCGAGCAAGATCAAGAGAAGCATGCCGAGCAAAATAACAGAAAGCTAAGATATCCGCGATCGGGTGATGATCACGGCGGAAATCTTGGCACGGATCAAGAAGGGGCCGATTAATCAGCTAATCATGGGATTTCTTACTGTATTTAGGATTGCGTTAAGGGTAGGACTCCCCTACTATATAAATGGGGTATGCTCATTTGTAAAGCACATCAGATTAACACTATTCAAAGCAATATATTACTTTTCTTTTGAGCTTTCAATACTCTATTGTTCTGTTCATATTTTCTAGTAGAATATCTATTTGGTGCGAAGTCAACCTAGCTCCAGGGCCAAGGTTGCACATATCATTTGGTTTGCTTTTATTTATGGTCAGTAATTAATATCAATCCACGTATTTTCTCATTTTGTGTCTGAAATTGTATCCTTAAAACCACATATAAATTCAATTGTTATCCGTTTTTAGCTAAACAGTTTGGCGCCCACCGTGGGGATACGGATAATAGTTATTGCCTGGTGCTAATTTTCGTAACACATATTATTTTATACTTGTTATTGTGAGTGTTTTTGCTTCCAGGATCAGCATGTTAAACTCTCAAGCAGCACCCACACACATCTACAATGGCCTTGGTTTTCACGGCGAAAACGAAAACATAGCCGCCCCAAGAAACGAAGTGGCTCCAGCTGACCTCGATGGAGTTCCGGTCGCAGACCCAATCTACGCCTGTTCCCATATTGCCATTTATGCAAATCTGGACGTCGACCCCGAGAATAGCGTCCGCAACGACGTTCGATCAACCGGTCAGAATGCATAGGGCGGCGAAGAAGGCAAAATCAGCCTTCGAATAACATTCGAAATGTTGCAGGCTCAACAAGCTGCACTAGCACAACTCCAAAATCAGAACCATGCACCGAGCAGGGTCAAGACCAAACCATCACAAGAAGTTGTTCATAGGGCCGAACCGGTGTGGAGAAGATCAAACGAAAATGAATCAGGGACCGACCCCACTATCATGAAGATGCTCGAAGAGCTGAAAAAGCGAATTGAATCGGGGGAATCTCCGATATCTATCACCCCGAGTAAATATTTTGGGGCACCGCCTTCACCTCGGGGGGCCTCGAGTATGGTTTCTACACCAGCACCAACCGCCTCCTCAGTAGCCTTCTCACCTCGGGGTTAAGCGTCTTTACCTCTTTCTGGCTCGGGGACTTCGGGCGAGGCTTCCCCCTCAATTTCATCAAGTCGAGGCAGAGCAGTTTCAACTCCCACCGGCTCAGTAGTTCTTCGAATCTCGGTATCATCTCGCACACAGGCCACCATCCCCGAGTCTTCTTCTTCTCTTTCTTCATCCCTTAGCCGTTAGACTGACTCCAAAGTTAGAAGGATGGTGTTCCCCTTAGGTTTACAAGCTGTTTTCTTTTTGGGTTTCTGCCCCTCAGAGTTCGAAGCCCTTTTCCTCTTCTTCTCCCATACCGGCTTTGATACAGATGGTGGGGGAAGGATTTCTTCATCACCAGACGGGGTTCTCATTGTCATATCCTTCCCGAGACCTATAAAAATAGAAAAATGAGTAAGCTCCAGAAAATATTCGAACAACGTCAAATCATTAAGTCAAGAAGAAAAATTTACCATGACTACTAGCCTCCCATTGACCCTTCGACAAATCGGGCCATGTGCGCTCAACATGTGTCGACTGCGATACTAGTCACCTAACCTAGTTCTCGAGTTGGGGAACCGCACCTGACATCCAGGCAACGGCTGCATCAAGTAAAACGCTGATAAGAAAGGGTGAAAAACGAAGACAATAAACAGAAATTAAGGACGAAATTATACTTACGATTCATATCCCATTTCTCAAGAAATGGCACACTCTCGTCCAGGATCAAGTTCGAGGTCTTCACTCATTTATGCTCGAGCGAAGGTGCCCTGGTGGCCCAACGTTGAAGCTTTATTAGTCCTCCTTGATAGAGTCGGGGGCTATACAAGTGTATGAGGTGGTTGAGGGTGAAGGAAAGCCTGTCGATTTTGCTTACGAAAAAAATGAAGTAATATCACTATCCTCCAAAAAGAAGGATGAATTTGACTGAGGGTCACCTCGTATTTCTTGCATAATGATAATTGGATCCAAGGGACCCAACGTGAAGGGGTAAATATAAACACTTAAGAACTCTTCCACGTGGGTGGTGATTGATTCTTCTGAAGCAGGCATCAACACATGTTTCTTACCCTATTTGCAATATTTTTTAACCTGGGAGAGAAGGTTATCGGGTATCGAGCATATATACCTCGATACTGGCTCGCATCGACCCGAAACCGAGGAGGTCTTTTCAACCTTGAAGTCAGAATTGACGACTCACCCACCGGGAAAGAATTCTTTAGGGCGTGGCTCCGCCACTGGTTCCTCGCCGGCTGGCCGAGACAAGGAAGTAGTTTCTTTTTGCGGAATAATTTTTGAAATTTTAGCCATTTAGTTTTTATGGACGAAGAAGAATAGAAATTGAAAAGGAGTACTTGGTATTTTGGGATAGAACAAAAGAAGAAACCCAGAGATATGAATATACAAAGCTTTGAAGAAGGCAAATGATTTTGAAGATTAGAGTGAACAAGATTTGAAAGTAAAGTTTGAAAAATGAAGAAGGAGGGTATTTATGATCTCTCAATGACGATTCAAAGCCGATAATGGCCGACCATCAACCGATGCACATTAAACGCCTGGGAAACTGTACCGACGAGACGTTTCAGTTACCTTTGTTGCTTACGTCATGATGTTTCGAGGGGAAGATCGAGGGCTCAAATCGTTTCTTGTCATTATTCTCCAAAAAACAAGGAGACTATCTGTATACGGTCAAAATCGGGCTTGCCCCTTTTCGTATAATTAATCGAGACCGGGGCGTGACATGCCAAGGTTCGACCCCATGTCATACAGGACCGTGGCACAAAGTTAGATCCCAAAGCTCGTGACTCAGGGACCGATCGAGATCGAGATCATCCAAGATCGAGACCGAACGAGATATAAATCGAGCAAGATCGGGGAAGATTGCCTAGCCAAATAACAGAAAGCCAAGATATCCGCGATCGAGCGAGGATCACGACGAAAATCTCGCCACGGATCAAGAAGAGGCTGATTAATCAGCTAATCATGGGATTTCTTACTGTATTTAGGATTGTATTAAGGGTAGGACCCCCCTACTATATAAAGGGGGTCTGATCAATTGTAAGTCACGTTAGTATAACACTATTCAAAGCAATATACTACTTTTCTCTTGAGCTTTCAATACTCTGTTGTTCTGTTCATATTTTCTAATAGAATATTTATTTGGTTTGAAGGTGACCTAGCTCGAGGGCCAAGGCTGCACATATCATTTGATTTGCTTTTCATTACGGTCAGTAATTAATATCAATCTACGTCTTTTCTCATTTTGTGACAAGTGAAATCACGTATAAATTCAATTGTTTTCCGTTTTTAGGGTAAACACAAAGATTGTACAAACGCATACAAATTAGTGCTTTCAATTTGGATCAGTCAAGTATAAACTGGAAGGCCTCAAAATTAAAATATATTAGAAAAAAAGATAGATTGGTGACTTGCAAAAAAATTAATTACATGATTTAATATAGTCGGTAAAATTATGCTGATAACTAAAATTACATTAACAGCCAATAGTGGTTTGAGCTCATGTGATTTGAGTGCAGCAGATAATAAGTCAAAGTCAATAGACCCAGCAAATGTTGTGGAAACATGCTTCAAACAGTTTCATCCTCAAGATGCCCCTACTCTAAACAAAACATAAAGGAAAGAATTAGTTTATTTTTCAAAACCACAAAATTATACATCAATTAAGTAAATTATGCACTTTATTTTTTATTTTTTAAGGGATATGCAAAGTCAATACTAGACGAGTAAGAGTGCGCGGGAAGTATTTTTAAACACCCCCACCCTCTCCACAAAAAAAGTTAAAAAACAAATATAAATGATTTAAAATGATACTCCTATTTGCTAACTGCAACCAGCAGATGCAGAAATTGACCATACATGAAGCCAACGGATAAATATTAGACGAGGATACATTATTTGTAATGGATATTGTAGCTTCTGAAGTGGTCCTACTACTAACCTTAGGATTTTACTTTACTTTATTTTATAGTCACGCGACTTGGTCTTTCTTTTTGGGATGGTTTTGTCGTATTACTTGTTTGGTTTTGATTTTATTTACAGCAATAAGTAACTCACTGATAGTTAATTGAAAAAAGTAATTTCATGCGATCTATGATTAATGAAATTTATTAGGTGATGAAGTCAAGAGAAAAAGATTCAAACCAATTTGGCCCGACTGATGACTTTTCACCAAAAGACCAAGGAGTTAACTATTACAAACGTGTGAAGATTATATTGGTTAAACAACAACAATTATAAGTAAAATTCCATAAAGTGAGGTCTGGGGAGGTAATATGTATACAGATTTTACCCTTTCTCCCCTCGATAGAGCAGAGAAACTGTTTCCAATAGACCCTCAGCTTAGGAAGATGGAAATAAAAACAAAAAAAAACAATTCATTAGTAACTTCAGTATAAAACAAGAAAAGATAATCCATTAGTAACTACAGCAGAAACCGTAGGAATAATAACAAAACATAAAAACCAAAAAATAAATAACATACAATAACAGTAGCCAGTATCTAAGGCCCGAGACTAAGATAATTTTCTCTAAATTGAATGATTTGGGGTTTTCTGGATTGGAAAAGTTACATCACTTTTGGAAAGTAGCAGACCTTGATCTTTGAGGTAAAAGTGGTTCTTAGTTGGCTGACCTAATTTACCCATTCTCGTTGGATGATCGATCCTTTTTTAGATTTGGTGAACTCCTGTCGTGATGACTTAAACTCTTTTCCATGTCGTGCTTTTTGTCGATCACATCGGAAAATTGTTGGGTCGGCGGGCTAGCAGACATTTATTTTGAATTCAATAATTGTTGCAAAAATATTTCGATATATTTATTTATTTTATTATTATGTGAATCAATCCTGCTACTTTTGGTTCTGGGATTTTCACGCTTGAAAAAAAAAATCGAGGGCATGTCGTCCAAATCATCGATCCCTGCGCATAAGGTAATCCGACCATACGATACTATTAGAAAAGAAAGTTTCATTACTTTTTGAGAAAGAAGAGAGAAAAATTGTCGTCTTCCACTGCCTGAGGCCTCCAGAAAAAAGGCGTTCTTTTGCATTGCACTTCTTCATGTCTTAGTTCACCGTCGTTCTGAATAAGTCACATAGTTGACATTGCATGCGGGGAGACCCACACGTATTATTTTTAGGGGGATCTGGTCGAAAAACCTTCTCACTAATGCTTTCATTCTCCCCGCTATGATATTGGTAAAGAGCCCTCTTCCTTCTCTCCGACAAGGTTGTTGAGACACACTAAGTAGTCATGGGAAAGATAAATGCCATATGTGGGAAGGATATTGAGATAGATTCGTCATTCTCGGATAATTATTCTTATTTAAAAGTAAAAAATAGAGTTTTTTTTTACTTTAACAAGTGTGTTTTTTCTAACAACTCGAAAAGTGATTCACCCTACTATCTACAACTCCAAACGCGACAAGAGTGCTTATTCCCTAAAAAAGAAAGACTGAAAAGCTCCTCGATTAAACCTTCCCCTTTTAATAATAAGAAGGTAAGCATCAAAGTCCAGAAAATCCAACCTATACAAAGAGCTCTTTTCAGCCCTTACTCCTAACAAGTGAAAGTTACTAGTACCTCTACGGCTCTACCCTATCTTGCTTCGAGGCTGATCTCTTGTATCGGAACAAACAAATTCAATGATTTTTTATATTCTATTTTTTTTTAATATTTCGATACGACCATGTGAGCAACTTAACAACTCTAGTTTTTAGAAGAAATCAAACTGATACTACTAAATTAGAAGCTTACAAATTGCAAAGGACAAGGCAAGTTAGAAGAAGAGGACGAGTAATTAATTCCCTGCTAAAGTGTATTAGTACTATATATAATTTCGCATGAGTATTTCATCATATATTTATCTTACACCTAGTGGGTGACAAATGGACTGATTGATAAGTTTTAGGGCAAGTTGAAAATGAATCATAATCCAACCACTCACATTACAAACGAGTCTCGAGTTGGTTGATAGATAAATACTTTGAGTCAAAATGATTTTGATCCATTTTATATAGGTGCCACAAAATCTTTTCTTTTAATTTTTAAGCAAGAAGGTACAACCCAATATATTCTCAATACTTTTCATAGTCTAAAACTGGTTTGGTCTTTAAAAAGTGCATTTTACTCCACGGACCATTATAAAATCTTTAACTCAATGGTTTGGCACTAAAACGTAATTATTGGTGTATTTGGTCTTTCTCTGGAGTCTGGGTTTAGACGCATGTTTCGAGGATCTTGTGTAGTTGTGTTCTTTCAACACTGCTGATTTACGTCTATTTTACTTTTTGCTATCCGTGGCGGATCTACAGTGAGCAATATGGGTGCTCAAGCACCCATTGTCTTCGACTAAAATAAAAAACTTAGATAAACATTGAGTGAGCATGATCACGCCCAACTGTGTCTAAGAAAAGACTAAGCGGGCGTTGCAAATATAATCCGGGATATTATGCCCAGAGTCGAATTCCACAGAGACTTAACGTATCAAAAGAAGCTTGTAAAGTACTAAATTCTTATTAGTCAACCTCCTCAAACTTTATGAATAACAAATGNGAACTCTCCAGTTATCGTAAATCTTTCTCAAGCATTTATGACAATTTACTAGACGCACTCTCTCGAGCTACGCTAGCTATATTTACGTTACGGTTCACTTTAGATTGCACCCAAGGTATATTATTTCTAACCCAACCTCTAAACCCTCGGTTATGACTTTCGTCTATACTCCGGGAGTGGTGTTGTTCAACAACTACCTAAATATGCACTCTTTCTCAAGCAGATACATAATAAATAGGAACCGCTAGTTGAGGGCCCTTCAACTAACTACAATCAAAACGTAGTTGAACAAATAGAGATGAATAACCAACTCAAAACTATATTAACATGCCAACAAGTTTATCCCCAACGGGTTTCACCAAAACCTTAGATAAAAATATTTAGCTACTCATAATAATAACAAAAACTACAAAATAATTCATAGTCAATGATAAAAGAACAAAAGAGGAGAATAAAGATTGATGCCCAATGTTCCTCCTTGCCTCTTGCCCTTGCTTTTGATGTTTTCTACTGTAAAAACTGATTCCCTTGTCTTGGGCGACTTCCTTAAGTTTATATAGGGTTTGGGGCTTAAAATCCCGTGTTTTGTACTTAAGTCCCTGAAGTTTACGCGTTCTACCGCGGTCGCACCGCGGTTACGCCAGGACCGCGGCCAAACAGGCTCTCTGAATCTGCGACTACCTTCCGCCGCTGTTGCACCGCGGTCGCGGTAGGACCGCGGCGCTGTTCCATTTGGAATTTGGAGAAACGTAAAACATAAAAGTTGTAACTCTTTGAGTTATCTTTCCAACCATATATTGTATAGCCCAAATGGAGTTCGGAGCAAAAAGTTATGTCCATTTCACTAGACAATGCGCAATATGCCTCCTCAAGTCTTCTTTTGTTCTCAACTATCAAATTTGACCCCCGAACACGATCCCGACTTAATTCCTTGAGCTTTTACTCAGACTTCAAAGCTCCAAATCACTTAAATTCATTCCATAACATCTATATAGCTCGGAATCACTCCTACAAGGCATAAAACACACAATTAGTGCAAAACACTAGCGATTAAAGCTCAAACTCAATTAAAGTGCAGTAAACTAGAGTGTAATAAGCGACTAAAATATGTAATTATAGCCTACCATCAGAGCACCCACAACTAAACTTGTTTTCCCTCTTTTTATCTCCGAGCATTCTTTACTTTGAAATCTTGGATCCGTCAGCTGTTTGCGAATCTCATGTTTTGTTTTAAAATCTCAATTCGCCAACCAAACTATCATGATTGTGTATAATAATTCCTATCACCTTCAGGTGAAAAGCTTGTTATTGTCGGAAATGCAGAACACTAAACAAGAAACTTGGGACCCATTTTTAGTCGAAAAAGGAGTCTGTTCTCCTCTCTGTCCATATGGTTCTATTATTAGCTAGCAATAGCATTTGATGATGCAGATTTGAGAGAATTCCGTGGAATAATGTGAAAACTGTCCATTTTGTTCTATTATTTAGCTCACATAATTTAATTCACAAACGCAGAGACAAAAAGAGTCGCGAGGAATAACTGAAGAACTATAACTATTGATGCCCCAATAAGACAAGAGCAGAAATTAATGGAAACAAATAGGAAACACCAACCCCCACAGAGGAGTGTGTGTGAGAGAGCGGGAAGTGAATTTTAACGTGTGATAATAGATTTGTTATCATTTTTACTAGATTAATAATTAATACAATAAAGTTTGCATAATTAACCCAAATAGCCGCTAATCAATATCAATCTATATCTATATCTATCTATCTATCTATATCTATATCTATCTATCTATATCATTATAAAAGAACGAATAATTTATGTTAATTGTTGAACGACTAAAATATCCTTGAAATATTGATCGACTTTTATACCCTTAAATGTTATGTATAATTTAAGAATCTAATGATAAATTACCTAATAATAAAATTCTTTTTCGATTTAAACTTCACATATGCCCCACCCTACAACATTGATCCTGCTTGAACTAGAAAAGTACGTCCAATCATTCAAAAAGAATCGTTCTTCAAGGCACATACTAAAAGAATTTTTTTTAGTACTACGCTCTAAAAACATTTATAACATTTTGAACAAAGTGGAAAATTCTTTGTATTAGTTCATATAAAGCTAAAACTAAATTAAGTTAGTATCTTTTATGATATATCTAGTGTTCCTAAATATTAGGAGTTACTACATAATTGAAGTACTTTGAGTTAATTTTTAACATATAAAATAAAAAGAAAATAATTATATAATAACATTTTTAAAATATAAAATCTAATTTTAAAGGATAAAAAAATGTAGGGGCAAGTTTATATATATTTTTTCTTTTACACCATAATAAAATGGTTCTAATAATACATATGAGATTGTGCTTTTTAACTTATTATTTATTTTTATTTTAATATGAGTAATTGATTCCTTTACAAATTTCTCAAATAAAAAAAAAAAGAATCGACGGATGATAGATTAGGTTTCCTAGAACAAGTATGTCCAAGTCTTCTATATATTGAAGTTGAACAAAAAAATTTGTTGACCGGATTATTTTCATTAGATGCTCCAATTCAAGATTTACATCAATTTATGTATATTCAAATAAAAGCAAAATACTTTAGAATATGTTTTTATGTAGTATGTGTGATGACTGGCTTAAAAATAATTTAAAGTAACTGAAACACAATGTTTGGATCGGCTCTCTGACGGAATCCAAAAAGATGTTCATATAGAATGTGAAAATCAACTAAAACTTTCCAAACAAATATAATGTCTGCATAATATAAGGTATTGATTTTATCTTTGTTTATCGTTTGAAGATATTGGATTTATGAATTTAAGTTTTCTTTTTCAAACTATCCGTCTTTTTCATATTTACATTATTCTAGATAATAAATATTTTTTTTTAACAAAATAAATATTTGTATTGTTTAAGGTACCAATTTGCTGAGGAGTATACAAATGTTATTTTTAGAGCGTTGGGGGTAATATAATTCTCATGCCCACGTAATTCGTGATTATTTTCGATAGTATATATTTAAATAGTGGAGATTTATCCAAAAGTTTTATAAAAAAATTCAACTAAAATGAAGTGGAATGAATTTCAAAATTATCCTATACTTCTTCGTACTTTTTGATAATACTTTCAAGTAAAAGGTGTGAACTCGATGCAATTATGTGATTCATGTGATTGCCATATATTTTATTACTCTTACATTTATTGAAAAAATTGTGAAAAAACTTCTCAACAATGTTATGTTATATGTTTAAAAAAAATCATCTTAATAGGTGCCACATGTAATTATTTTTCTTGCATGATTGTAACTGTTATTTTTGTTATATTTGAGGAGCAGGATGATCATTTTGAGTGAAAAATGTATAAACATTGAAATCCTTTACAATTTATTAAATAACCTGGAGTATATAATGAATCCACGGCAAAATACAATATCGATCACTTTACCAAAAATAATTAAATTAGCTAGCCAAAAAGTACACACACATATATATACAAAAAATTTATCTGCTATTATTTTTTAGATTGGTTAAAATATTAAGAAGGCCATACAAGTGTTTGAGAAAGCACAATTAAAGTTAAATTCGGAACAATAATAAGCTTTCAAGACTATATTATAAAAAATCGACTCTGGCATAGCGGGACTATCCTTTGTAGATGCCTTCGGCGGAATCGAAATAATATTCCTATGTCAGGCATCACTTGCAAACGCCAGATCAAGAGGCATGATATTGTTAGCAATAAGAACACGTGGTGTATCAACAACGATTTTATTATGAGTTGTACGAGTCACTTAAAATTTGATATGTCTCCTCAAATAACCGAAATAACCATCGCAAATATATCAAATCAGAGCAATAGTGCTAAATTTACAAGGAAAGCAACAATGATAATATGGGATGAAGCGCTTTTGGCTAAGCGTCAAACGATCGAAACAATCGCCTAGAGTTTTAGGGATATGTTGGATATCGAAGAACCGTTTGGTGGAAAGTAATATTTTGGGAGGTGATTTATGTAAAGTACGATCCGTAGTTCCAAATTTGACAAAGCAGAAACTATAAAAGCTAGCTTGCCAAAATTATACGTATGACCTCAAATGAAAGATATTCAAATGACAAGAAATATAAAAGTAAGTACAGATCCAACATTCAGTGACTTGTTGCTTCGTGTCGGAAACGAAGAAGAGCATCCAATAAAAGATGATTTGGTTCTTCTAGAACACTTGGTTATCAATCCCAATGATAATAGTAGTGCATTTAATGAGGAAAAAATATATTTTTATCATTAGATTAAAAAGCAATTTGTGCAAATTGCATGATAGAAATTACAGAGCTATCTTAACTAGCAAAAATTAATATGTTGATCAACCAAATAAAATGTTGATTGCTAAGTTTTATGATAAAAACAAAATATTTCAGTTTTGACTTAGCAAAAGATGATATCAACAACAACTACTAAGAAGAATACTTAAATACTTTAATACCAAATGGCCTTCTATCGTACATGTTTGTTGTCTAGTTCATTATTTCTTACGTATATTAGTGTCACCATATATATAAATATAGTAGACTAAGTTAAAATTGATCTTCCATTGCATATAAGTTGATTTTGAAGAAAAATATGTATGCCATGCTACTGAAAACTTTATTCCGCTGAATAACTTATGTAATAGTACACATATGGTATATAGAAGTTTTGATTACAACGTCATACATGCAGAACTTATGATACTGGTCAATATGCTTCTAAGTATGTGTCCCCGAATTCAACTTTCGTCTTCCGAAATTAAAGAATATCAATTTGTGTGAAAATAATTTTCAGTATATTTATATTTTGTAATTATAATAAATAAAGTACTCCCAATATTGAACTATATTTATCACAATATTTTCATACACGAATAACTATATGTTGCACTTCAAGAGAGATATCAATATTGACAATAAGAGTTTTGGTTATGGCAGAGTAACCAAAGCATTAGAAGGAATCATATACAAGAAAACACTGTCTATAAAGAAGTATTCGGTAAGATACGATCGCATTAGATACCTTTAAACTACAATATATAATTATTTACTTAATATGACTAAAATTGATCATTTATGTAAGTTCAGATGATATCCTTTCATTTTGAATTCAGTATTATGCTAAAGTAACAATATTTTTCGTCATTTAGATAATTGTTGTAGTATCATATATAAAATTTCTCTCATTAATCAAATTTATTATTCCTTCATATAAATAAATATTTAAATCATCATGTGTCATTATTAACGTGCATCACACGTTTAAAATCGAGAGAGATTCGACAAGAAGTTTCCTTCGTGAATGTTGATTCTTCAAAGCAAAGATCTCAGTTTTATCCAATACGAAATTATTTGTATGAAAGAAAATTTAGCTCTAAAGGGTATAAGAGTCTATTAATATCTCGGAGACATTTTAGTCGTTCAACATTTAGCGTTTTAAATTTATGTAACCGGCTAGAAAAAGAAAACATAATCTGGCCGGCTATTTGTGTAAATATTTTTCATATCTGAATATAGAGGGGCATTTGCATCTGTACCCGCTTTTTGTGTCACGTTTTAACTTATACCCGCTTTGCAAAAAAAATTGCAAGCGTACCCGCTTATTCACATAACTTCAGCATACGAGACTGAAGTAGCAAAGGTAATCACGCAAAACTGCAGCATTCTAGTAGACGGGCATGAAGTTCAGCTCTAGAGCTGAAGTTTTTGTTTTGTAACTGACGATTTGTAACTGGAGAACTTCAGCTCTAGAGCTGAAGTTTTTATCTTTGTAACTGGGGAACTTCAGCTCTAGAGCTGAAGTTTTTATTTTGTAACTGGGGAACTTCAGCTCTAGAGCTGAAGTTTTTGTCTTTGTAACTGGGGAACTTCAGCTCTAGAGCTGAGGTTTTTGTCTTTGTAACTGGGGAACTTCAGCTCTAGAACTAAAGTTTTTGTCTTTGTAACTGGGGAACTTCAGCTCTAGAGCTGAAGTTTTTGTTTGTTACCGGCGAACTTCAGCTCAGCGAGGAAAAGGGGGCTGAAGTTATTTAAAAAGTGAGTACAAGTTAAAAGATTTTAAAAAAATGGGTATAAGTTAAATGGGAGCGACCAAATAGGGCACCCCGTGCACTTTTTACTAATATAGACGCAGACAGAAAAGGCCCACTTCACTTATCTCTTGGATCCAAAATGAAACATTTTCTATTTCACCAATAGGACGCAGTACATACTTGGCAAAAAAACAAAAGGAAGAATAAAATTAAATTACAATAAGTGAAAAGAAATAAAAGAATGCCACAAAACAATGGTGGTGGAAAATCAAAAAAGAAGAATCAACAATTTTGAAAATTTACAATCTACATATGGGGTGGAAGTTAACTAGATTGTATATTTGCAGAATTCATTTGCCAAATCTTGAGTGAGGCAGTAATGCTAATATCTGTAGCATTGTTAAATAAGTAGAGCTTAGCATCTTCATATATTGCCTTTGTTGGATATACCCTTGACGTTATTGCTGTCCTTCCACTTTGTGCAAAACTTTCTACTATTGAATGATCCACCTATTACATTCACAAAATATTACCCCATTAATTTATACTTAGTAAACTTAAGTGTACAATATAATCAAGAATTTGGAATATACAATTAAATAAAGAAGAAAATTGAAAATTACCAGTGTTCTTAGAGAAAGCTTTTCTCCTTGGAGGACTGGAACTGTGCTACCGTAGATTAGTTTGCGAACATCTGTTGCTTCAGATGACCTAAAAAAAGGAAGTAAAAATACTTATTTAAAAATATTTAATTTAAAGAGAATTCCAATAATATTTGTCTCGGATCTTGTCCCCATTTTAATTTAATTAAATATAATTGCAATAAATATCCGGCTTCATATATTGCCCTCGAGTTTTGGTCTAGTGGTAAAAGCTACTCGTAATATATGGGTTAAACGTACGTCCTTAGTTGAAACCCTGTAATAGACAAAATCTTAATATTTAAGTGGAGCACGATAAAGGGGCGGTGCCAGTGTCCATTGAGCTTCGAACCATGTACTCACCACTTGTCCTCGGGATTTCTCGGTTATAAAACAAAATCTGACTTCATTTTTTAAACGTGGATAAAAGTATGGAGATGAGAAATACTTAAGCTCTTGGAAATCTTGGTTGTTATGCAGGGGCGGATTCAGGATTTCAAGAGTATGGGTGCACTATTGTGAAGATGTGGATCTAGAATCACGTGTTTAATTTTAGTCTCTTATCATGAATTCACTATATTTTTTAAAATTATATATCAATGCCATTTTTAAAAATTTTGGCGATTTCCAGATATATATCAATGCCCCATGCCAAAAATAAGTCCGTCCGAAGTGAGATTTGAACCACCAATTTTACTCGTAGAGTCTTTGATCATGGGTGTACTCACTTTTTAAAGTAATTTTGAAAAAATATAGCACAATTACACATGGTTTAGGGAGAGGAGTATGGAATTACGTGAAACCATACCCTTAGGCCTAAATACGCCCCTGTTGTTACGAGAAAGACGTGTTAAAGCAGTGGCGGATTCATACTAGATGCAATAGCTTCGACGGAACTCACTATGTCTAGCTCGGACTATATATATGTAGAAAAGCATTATTATACATATATAGAGCAGAGCCCACAGACTCAAAATCCTGAATTCCGTACTACTATTAAACACTGATAGGGGAAGGAGGCGAGGGGCTAAAACTTTATTGATGGATGAGATGAAAATGCAAGAGAGGAGAAATTAGAACCTGGTAAGATCATTGCAGAAGAATGTGGTGAAATTTCCAGCAGCATCTTTAGCAATGTAGAAGTAAATTGGAGTTTGCTCGGACAAGCCCTTATCTGTTAAAACCAATAAACCAAATGGTCCTAAGGCACCACGTTCAGCAGATCCCCCACTGCTTCTGCACTCATATGTAGCATTATTTCCTTCTAATTTTTCCAACACCTTAGGGTCTACTTCAAACTCAGCCATTATGTCCAACTGTAATCATCAATATTTCAAATTATAGTAAGTTAAACTTATTGAATATTAGTATGTTACGCGCTATAATAGTTTAAAATAGACAGATAATGTAAAGAAATTCTTTTGCGTCGTCAGTGTATATAAGTTAAATTCAATCAACAAACCTGAGTGGCAGTGCCAACTTCTAGTGGAACAACTGACCCTGGTTTAACCTCCACCTTGTCGAATTCCTTGCTGTTAATTCTCAAATTCTCAACCTCTGCCACTGGCCAAGTAATTATGTTACTTCCTGTCCTCTTGTCATATTTTATAATCCTTGGAATTGGCTGTTTTACATCACACATTACCAAATTTTCAATCAGTGAAACCACAATTATTACTATATACATAGTCAAAAATGACAAATGTAGTTTAAAAAAAAAAAAAAGAATGAGGAAATTAAAATGTTTTTATCACAATTTATGTTGCATAGACTTTCCAAAATGTCGAGGCACCCGTGTCAGATTCTCAAAAGACACACAACTCGTGAAGAATGCGACACACACCCAGTGACATATTCAGAGAGTCAGAGCAACATAGGTGTTAGAATTGTACCTGAAGTGATGCCCAACCTTTGCAAATATCAGCAGCTTCACTATCACCTTCAGTAATCCAAGCCCAAAGGACTCTTCTCTTTTTTCCTTGGTCATAAAATGTTTTTGATGCGTAAAAATTTCCATAATCATATCTTAATCCAACACCAACATCAATTGTGGGATTATCAGGAATCCATTTTCCAGCCACTGCATCATAAGTTCCTAGTGCATAATAATCATTTCTATCATCATCTAGACTGGACTTTAACACATGTTTTACTGCAGGCCCATTATCTGACGTGTCAAGCCCATTTTCAACAACCTTAGAAACCGGGTAAAAGTCCACACATTCCCACATACCCGTACCCGGTACACCATGGAGCACCCCATCCAACAACTCAAAATTCTTAAAATCAATAGTGTCATAGACCAATGAAATTCCAGTTTTATTAACCTTTGAACCAATAGTAATCCGCCATTTGCCTTGTGGTGTGGTCCATGCAGTGGTGGGGTCACGAAAATCCTTAGCGGCAATTCCGGGTGGTGGTACAAGAACCGGGTTGCCTTCATATTTGACCCATTTTCTTAGGAGAGGATCCGATGGATCAGCCGGGTACGCTAGATTTTGGACCTGTACTGACTCGTTGGTTGACCCGGTGTACAACATGACGAGTTTACCATCGGGTAAAATGGTTGCGGATCCGGTCCATACACCGTTGATGTCGTACCATTGATCCGCAACCATAGCAACTGGAAGGTGTTGCCAGTGAATTAAGTCTCTTGAAACTGCATGTCCCCATACAATATTTCCCCATACAGCTGCCTCTGGATTGTATTGATAGAACAAATGGTACCATCCTTTGTAGAATAATGGACCTAAAATATATTTTTTAAAATTAGAGTTAGAAATTAGTGTAATGTATAACAATATATGAAGCACATTTTTTTTTTTTGGTATGATTCATATTGAAGTGTAAATATGAAAGGGCTTTAATGTAAAAATGTCTCAATAAACTAGGTCACATATACTTCCTCCGTTCACTTTTACTTGTCACGTTTTGACTTTTCACGCCTTAAGAAATAATAAATGAAGTGCATAATTTACCATGATACCCATATTAATTGATGCATATTTTATTGGATTTGAGAAAATGTTTTGGAATGAGCAATAAATACTGTGAGTATAACAGAAAAAAAAATTGTATATTCATAAAGTAACAAGTAAAAATAAAAATCTATTTTTAATATAGATATCAAGTAAAAGTGAACGAGGAGTAATATATTAGTTAAATATAGTAATTAAATAAGTGATCCAATGTTGGTTGAATAAGATTTAGTGGATCAAAAGTTGCGAGGTTATAATTGGAACAGACACGGTGGAAGTTGTTTACCATTCTAGGAATTTGTGTTTGCTCCTAGAAAATTCACATGCAATTGTCTGAAGACAACTGTTTTCATCATGTTGACAATCTGTCTACTTAAAAACTGCTACGACTAATATGTTTTGAGGTCCCGATTTTGTCGATAGTTTTCAATAATAATAATTTTAAAAAAATACAGTAGAGATATATGGACTTACCATTAGGATCTGACGAACAGAATCAAGCAATTTTCGTGATCAGCGCAATCCAAGCCAAATAATCCAACACATGCCAAATAAGAATAAATCATTAATGTTCACCTCAAAAAATAATAAATAAGCAAATAAGTTTCCTGAGTAATTCAAACAAAGATCCACGAAGCTGTAATGGTTTCTTTTATATCAATGTGTATACAAAGTTCTAGTTAATCTCGTCCAGCACAAGGCGGTTTTATGTTAGAATTTATCAATAAGCAATGTTGATTTGTTGTTTAATAATAACAAAGTTGATTTATGAAAATTAATAACATAAGAGAAAAAGAATTAGTACTAACCGTTCATCCAATTCTTCTTAGGTTGAAAGTGGAAGGATGTTCTTTGCCAAGCCAACATTTGTTTGGTCCATGGAAACGGCCGTAATCCCAAGAAACGATCGCGTGACTTGGCGGAGACACCTTCAGCCACCCCACGCGCCACCGTCCTCATGGTGGTCAGCGGCATTAGATTAGAACCAAGCATGTCACACACGGTTTCTTGTGGTGGTACTGGCCCTGGATTTACATCCTCCGCCTCGTTATTCCCATATTTCACTGCCACAAAAACTAACAAAGCTGCCACCAGCCCTGTTAATACTATCAACAACACTCTTTTGGGTTGTCGCCGGCATCCGGCCGGAGAATTACCGGTGTTATTGTCCTCCGCCGGTAATTGGGTGTAAGGAACGCTATTGTTTGTTTCCGCCATCTTTTGCATGGTGATGGACAAACTACTTTTACGAGCCTTTTATAGCAGTACAAATTTCCCTATTTCTCCTTTTTTTTTCTTTTCATAAACTGACGGTGGAGAATATAATTGTTTTTTGTACTTTTAAATTGTCTTCTCTTCTTTGCTCCCTCGAGAGTAAAACAATATGCCTAAAGAGGAGTAAAAATATTTTAAAAAATATTCTCTGCACTAATCTTCTGATTAAAAAAAAAAAAGGAAACAACTTTAAACGAGGAGATTGGAAGGCTAAAGTTGTTTCTGTTTTAATAGGAAAAAGGTTGATTTTGGGATTTACTAAATATATTAATATTAGGTTTCCTTAATTGCTTTCCCTACTTAGAGTGGACGCAACTTGGTTAAAAGGTTTTGAGAAAAATTGAGAAATTTGCTTTAGCGGCCGGTTTCTTTAAAATTAAATAGTGGTTGCAAAAAGAATAAAAAGATAAAAGTTGATATTGTATAGCTGCTCTGAAAATAATAATTGAAAAAATATATTTTTTGTATATATATACTTTAGGTATGTTATATACAAATTCATACTAATTTTGTACACTTTTTCAGCTACCGAATATAAATACTCTCTCCGTTTCAATTTATGTGAACCCGTTTGACTGGGCACGGAATTTAAGAAAAATGAAGACTTTTAAAATTTGTGGTCCTAAACAAATCAAAAAGGGTTCCAGAGTATTTGTGTGGTTATAAAAGCTTCTCATTAAGGGTACAATTGTAAGTTTAAGCTAAATTATTTCTAAATTTAGAAAGGAGTCATTCTTTTTGGAACGGACTAAAAAGGAAATAGTTTCACATAAACTGGAACGGAGGGAGTAGTTTTTAGCGTAGGCTAAAAGTGAACCCCCCCCTAAAAAAATAGTTATCCAACTCATATTATCCACTAAAAAATGGGTTAGATAATGAACTTTTTAAAAAACCGATAAAAAAGGAGGTGCTCTTTATTTGTAATGGTTTTTTGGAGTTAATGGTCATTTGACAATGGTTATCAAAAAATAAAAACGGGTCAAATATGGATAAGAACCATATTATTGACTTAGAAATGGACAACCGATGATTTTAACTATGTAAAGACTCAAATTGGAGTTTTCTCAAGTTTGTGAAGCTAGGAATTCTCCAAAAAATAATATAAAATTTAAAAAGTCATGGATAATATAAATATCTATATTATCCGCCGATAATTTATGTTTTTTTTAAATCAAATTATCGAATTTTATATATCAAAATTGTGGTTACTTACGGCTCCAAATAACTACATAAGAAAACAACAGTAAGCTGAGCATGCAAGTTCCAGTACTAGCTACCTGCCTCAAGCTCCTCTAGTACCTTCAATCCTACAATCATTTTCTATCCCTATTAAATATGGTAGGATCGAATAACTTATTCGTTTTTGCATTATCCATTTTCAATTCGCCCATATCTGACTCGACCCGACAAAGTTAAAATATTTACTTTTATATTCGTCTTTTTTGAATTTAATGTCTGCACTCAATTCAATGTTCAAAAAACACTAATTATCGAGTTGCCGTAAACATCGTTGTGTTTTCCAGGCATATAAAAGACTGTTTTCACCCCACTATGTGGGATTTTACTGAATCGTCGTTGTTGTTGTTGTTGAAAAACTGTTTTCATTTTTCACACTGTTTTCAAAGGCCTATTTTTGCTTGACAAACATCAAATTCCTTGTATAAGAAACAAATTCGATAAGGCTAATTTTTTTGTTAGTTAGTATATTTTTTGGTTGAGGAGGCGAACTATGTCTTAATCGCCTATTCCTCGTTATTTTTGAAGGGTTATCTCTACCCTTGTGTTGTATATTCAAACTATATTTTTGACTAATATAGTTTGAATAACCAAATAGCCAAGGAGATTCAGAAGTATGATTGGAAAAGGACATAGTAATTGCTGGGAGGTTTAATCGTCTTATTAACTCAAGCTGGCATGAAAATAATATCTGACTAAGTGAATGACGGGGGTGTGAAAATGGTCTTGATATGGATTTTAGAAAACAATACATGTTAAATTTGGCTCTAGTAGATTTTTTTTTTAAACTAGTGAGGGTTAATTAATTAGTTATTGGATATAAAGAGAGTCAGTACGATAACTAGATATTGTTCTAGCTAAAATAGAGTCAGTACACATGGTTTTGAATCAAAAGCAAGTTGGTTTTGGTCTTGTAAAAAGGCTTGGGTGTTGAGCCAATTTAACCTAGTCGAGTCGATCAAATAGATTTTTGTTACTACAATTTTTGAGCTGGGTGAGCTGTAGCAACTATTTTTTATTCCAGTTCTCTCTCTATCAATTTATTTGTCTTAGTTTAACTTGACACAAAGTTTAAGAATATGCCAATCTTTGTGCAATGAACCTATAAAAAAATAGTGTCAATTCTTTTTGAAACGGAGGGAATATTTATTTTCATATACGGGGCAATGCCTTATTGAGGTTTCCATTTATTAACATACTAAAATCAAGAATAATTAAGTTATTGTAAATGATAATTAAATTTTAACTTTACAATAAGGTTGTTAAAATTAGATTTACATTAAATTGATATATTTAGAGAAAATATAAAATATGGACATAATTAGATTTCAAGATTCAAACTGCAATCAGGATGCGATGGACTAATGCAATTCATTATCTTTTTCGATCTTCTTTTCTTTCATCGGGAGCAAGCATATCTCCACATTGTGAAATTTTAAAAAATAAATATCAAAGGAACCAATTGCATCTTCTCCTAATGGAATTGGGCCAAGTACCAAGAAAGAGAAACGAACAACAAAAAAGCATGTGCTTGAGCTTGAGCTTGACCACATGCAATGAGCCTAATGTTATTGCTGTTTTGTCTGATGAACTATATAGCTAAGTCAATCATATTAGTGAGTTATTAGCCTGTAGGTGGAGAAAAAAAACATGAAAAGTGTCAATTAATCGGATACATTATATTGAATAGTTATTATATATAATATGATTGTCCATGCTTCCACATGAAACCAATTTGGAGTTACTTACCAAATGCACATGGTGCGTATGACATATCTTTCACATGCATTTACTGCCATAAAATTGGATCCACCGATTTGGTGTCTTGGTTCTTTTGATTCCAGTGGTTGAACGTTTTTTTTTCTTTCTTTTTTTACTATGATTTGTTTTACTCCCTCACTTGGTGTGGCTGCTGATTTTTATTAAAAAGACATAACGAAGTATATTTCTTTGTGTGTTGTTTTTTAAGTATATTATAGTTTGGAATATCAATTATTGTGGACATTGGTCCTATGATATCAATCATTGTCGAAACAAGTCTAGATGGAGATCGGAATAATTGAAGTTTGCACTTACGGTTTCACTCTTGGTTGAAGACATAATTAATTCTGCCTAATCGCCACACATAATAGTATTAGATAAGATGTTCATGTAATTTAATACTGTATTAGAGTACCTGATTTTAAGTTTAATCGCTACCCACCAATCGTAAAAAGTATAGCGGCATTTGACGAGTGTAGATATAAGATTTGTTTATCTCGAAAAACGAGTAACAATTAAAGTTGTATTGTGGTTTTAAGGATACATGATCTGATTCAATACCAATTGATAAATGATGGATTAAATAAATGAATTGAATGGTAAAAATAAATCAAACAAGTGTTTCGGCAATATGTCGACCTCGATTAGGAACAAGCTCGAGATGAGGTATTAAGAACAGTAAGAACAATAGTAAAAAATAAGCAAAGAAAGAGCAGCGTATTATTATTTCTCAGTGAATGTATGTGATGGTTACAAATGAACAAGGTTCCTCTTTATATAGTAGAGAAATCCTAAATAAGGTACAACTCTAATTTTGAAAATAAAATCCATGATTGATGTCAATAACCGTAAACAATTCTGTTACTCCCGAGATTCCCGCCGAGATCCATGGTCGATTACTGATATCTCGCTATTCCGTTATTCGGCGTCGATCATGCTTGGTCTCAGCTCCCAACGAGTACTTCGATATCGATGTCTTCGAACTCAGGCTCGGTACATCACGAGCTTATTCTCGAGGCAATCTTTCGAGCCTATACAATCGGACATACTCGATTTTAACCGTATAAAGATAGTCCCCGCGTTTCTTAGAATGAAATGATAAGAAACGACTTGAGCTTCGCTTCCCTTACACCTCGATCATGACGTCGTTTTCATGACGTAACCGATAGATGTGACCGAAACGTCTCGTCGGTTCGGTTCCCCAAATCATCAATGCATGTCAGCCTGCAGTCAGCCACTAGTGCCACTGAACCGTCGCCACAAGCCTATAAATATCACCTCCTATATTGGATCAAACTTTAATTTCGCTTTGATTATAACTCTCATCTTTCTAACTCTTCTCATCTTCCTCTTCTCGCTGCCTGTTACGCCGCCGTTGTTCTCACCGGAGCCACCAATTTTACACCTATCTTCGACCTTCTTCGCTTACACAAATGGAGAAAACCTCCAAGACTGTGCCGCAGAAAGAAAAGGCTTCATCTTCCTCCTCCCGGCCGGCCGGTGATAAAACGCTGGTAGAACCCCCCCCCCCCCCCAAAACAAATCCTGCCCCCCGCTTCTCTAAAAA
>ML287216.1:60727-94213 GCA_005239495.1 Nicotiana undulata
AACCCCCCCCCCCCCCATGAATACGTTCTTGGCCCATGCCTTCTAAAATCCGACTTCAAAGTCGAGAACCCTTCATCGGTACCGGGCCGAAGCGAACATGTGTCGATGTACATGTGTTCGATTACGAAAAGCCACATCGAGGCCATGGAGAAGGTGTGCAAATGGGGTTTCGAGGTAGTGGTGCGCATTCCTGCCCCGGAAGAGAGCATTACGACACACGTGAAGGGGTTCTTAAATGTTTACACTTACCCTTTCCATCGACCCTATGATTCTCGACT
Organism: Nicotiana undulata; assembly: GCA_005239495.1. Classification (NCBI taxonomy): domain Eukaryota; kingdom Viridiplantae; phylum Streptophyta; class Magnoliopsida; order Solanales; family Solanaceae; genus Nicotiana; species Nicotiana undulata. The sequence continues at coordinate 61,006 of ML287216.1, forward strand.
TCTGTAGAAGGTACGAAGTTACCCTCGGTCAGATCCACCCTTCACTACGACGCATAGTGATCATGCTGCGCTTTTTCTCCAATGAGGCCGGGGGTGGAGGGGGGTGGGGGTGGAATTCACTCTGAACCACCTTATACGGTTTTACCAGCCCCGACTCTGTCGAGGGTTGATTAAACTTCACTGTCGGGCAACAAAGACCTTATTCTCAAGCATCGACGAGGATAAGGACCGAGTTGGATGAGCCGATTCATACGGGTGAGGACCTGTGATATAATACCAAAAGAGAAGATGTCGTTCCCTGAGGAATGGAACCTCGATCGCAAGTGATTCCTCATATCTCTATTCTTGTGTTTCTCTTAACTTTGTCTAATATTCCCCTCGATATGAAGTCGTCCCTTGTATGCCTCAAGCGGTGCCCGATCTTGAAGCTTGGGTCCAAAAGCTAGCTTCCAATTCTACTTGCGCCGAACGAGCATGGCGAGATTTGGCAAAGGGCAGGTGGGAGGCCAAGAACCATGGTAAGGGTCTCCCCCTATGTATTCTGAAGTAACTTCATACTACGTTCACTACTAATTTTCTTTCCTGCAGGCTTGACCAAGGATGCCATTCTGAGGCTTTCAAGTGAAGGAGGAGAAACCAAGTCCCCGTCTCCGAAGCCGAAAAAGGACAAAAAGAGAAAAAATGCCTTCCAGTCCAAGGTCCCCAAGTCCAGACCTCAAAAGGCGAGGAGAAAACAGCCGCTCTCTCGGTTGACACGGTCCAAAAACTGAGAGATGGAGACGAGGAAGAAGATCGGCGCTGGTGGTCCGTCCCAAAAAGGCCGTCGAAATCGCTACACCTTTCGAGTCGCTGCCTGCTGCAAAGCCTCGTGTCGAGGAGGCTTTGAAGAAAAATTTGGGCACGAACCCCAGGTCTCCAAAGGTTTAAATTGCTTCTCGATTGACAACTTCTACACCGGGTGTGGCTGGTTCCGAAACTCAAAAGATCGATCAGAGCGCCCCGTGCGATTTGCTCGTGGCCATGACAATAGATCAACTACCTTTGCTGCCGGGCTTTTCCGAAGAGGTAATAAGGGAGGCTCGAGGGTTGAAAACTCCCGAGATTGGCGGAGGCTCTAGTGTAGGTAATCCTTTCAGGGATTTCTTTGTAGGGGTCGATGATGCCTCCTACATCAATGATGCTTCGATCCTTATGGCAGAAGCCCAACGTCTCAGGTAAGTACTGGTCGCTTGTTGGTTATTTTACTTCGCCTTTTTCTTTATAAATCTAACTTGTACTTTCTTCCTCGTATAGTCTCTGCTAAGTTTCGAGTTGACCTTAGTCAGTGTGTGACCGAACTTCAAAAGGTCTCGGAAGAGAGAAATGCTCTGAAGATACTTTGTGGCCAAAAGGACGAGGTCATGAAGGACCTTCAAGCGTACATGGCGAAGGCTCCTGAGGAAGAGGCCGAATTAGATAAGAAGGTAACCATCCTTATGATAAAGTATGAAATCAACTCGACTGTGGAAGCTAACACTTCGCTATCTCAGCTGCAGCAGAAGGTAGTAAGGATCGAGCTGCTTCGGGCAGAGGTCGATCAGGTCAAGGCCGATCGTGCTCGGTGGAAAGAGAGCATGGACCGCCTAGCTGCGGAAAAGGAGGCAGCCTTGGCTAAGATATCCTCAGCTGAGGCCCAACTTTGAAGCATTAAAGAGAAAAGCTCAGCCCAGGCCAAGAGGATCGAGGAACTTAAAGCCGATCTTGCTGAGGCCAAGGCGGAGATCGAGAAGAACAAGGTCATGGCGGACAAGTCCATTTCCATGTACCGAGTTGATGCTGAGGCAGTTCAAACACAACTAAGGGAGGCTTCCGACTGGGAGCAGTGGCGCAACGATTTGGCAAAGTTCCAATCCCGGAGGAAAACCCTCGAGGAAATTCATGCTAGAGTGTTTGACCTTCCCGAGGAAGTTGCTCGGGCCAAAGAGCTCGAGACCGAGGCCAGGCTACTTGCCTCCTCCGATGATGAGGATGATGATGTAGAGGGCAGCTGAGGCGGGTCTGAAAGTGGAGAAGATGGGGATGAGGCCGTCGAAGAAGCAGCCCCCGAGGATGCGGCTCCCAGAGTGAACTAGGACTTTTTAGATTTTTCTTTTTTGTGTAAGTCCCCGTGTGGCCTTTGTAAGAACCTTATGTAAACAACAAGTCTTTTTTCTAGTTTGCCTCTGATTTGTGATAGATTCTACTTTGCCTTATGAAGATTTTAGTTGTTGTGGTTTGAACGAACATTGCTTCGAACTTGAATCAGACCCTTAGGTTTTAAAAATGAATCCTCGAGCTAACGGTACATTGATATTTCGGATGGCTTTATCAATGTTATGGCTATGTTATCTTTGAGAGCAAGCTCCAAGCTTAGAATAAAACAACCCTTGGTTTTTCACCAAGTGAACCTTGGTTCGAATTCGGAGTGGGCCTTCAGGTCTTCCTTTTAGTTAGACGAGGGTAAGTCCCCGAGCTCGGAAATACAATCGAGACTTTATCTCGGGTGGCTTGATCGCATCATTTTTATAGACAAGTTCGAACGAATTTTGAACCTAGAATAAAGCAAAACCTTAGGCTTTTGTCAAATGATGGGTAAGTTTTGATCTTATAGAAATATACCCCTTAGCGTTTTTCGGTGAATATTCGAGCTATAATTGACTTTATTTGAGCTCGGAATAGCGGAACCCTGGGGTCCGAATTGAGTGAGAATAAGGTCTCGAACCCTAATTGTATTGACCCTTAGGCTCTTTAGGTTGGGCCGATTCGGCCTCTGAAAAATGGCTATTATTTTCCCCCTTTTCGGCTAAAAGACTTATTGAAAATTTCTTTATGCCTTAGCATGTGTTTTTATACCCATTGGGTTTTTCGAGGGTCAGATGATTGGAACCCCATTTTTCTTTTTTGTGTCTCAACATTTTTGTGTCAAGATAGTTTGATACCTCTCGAGGTTTTTCGAAGGTTGATATTATCGAAGCCTTTTAGTTTTTGGAGGGCTAATTTTATCAAAGCCCCTTTTTTAATTGCTTTGCTGAGGGTAGACTTTTAACTGGGGTTTTAAAGTATTTGAAGGACTTTTGTTTATTGTGGAATTCATGCGTCTCCAAGACGTGCTATCTTGCCCGTAACTTTTAATATGGTCATAGCCTTTAATGTGGCCGTAGCCTTCGGGTATGTCTCTTGGACTCATTTCCCGATAACTTTTCGAACTTGTTCGAAATGTTAGTCCCCGAGTATGATGGTCTTGGACTATATATCAAGGGGTGACTCTGTGAGGTCTTGTGACTTCGAATTCAGATAACTCGAGTACGGAGTCCCCGAGCGTTCGAAGTAAGTTTGTACTTGCCTCTTGAGCTGTTTTTCACAAGTACTAGTTTTGCATAATAGACCAAAATCATAAGTATGTGGTTTGTATAATAGAGAATTTATTTTGAGACACGAGATGTTCGATAAAGAGAGAATGATTCTTTGAATAATTTATACATGTGTACATATGGACACGAGGTACATTTCTCGAACACATAACATCCGAGAGTGATGCCCACAGTATTCGAGGTTGATTGCAAAGAAGCCTTGGATACTGTTGAATTATCCTCAGGTAGCACACAATTGTTGCCTCGCTAAAAACCGTGCCGGAAAAACCCATTTGGGATAAAAACTGATCTAAGGGAAAAAGAGTGAAACACGTACTTTAAAACCTTAGGGCTCGATATCTTTGGCCGGACTCTTGCATAGATTTAGTTCCAAATATGTATATAAACGAAACAAAAGAGAAAGTCATACCTTAGCAATAGTATCGCTTAAGAAGTGATATGTTCCACTTACTCGGCAGTGGTTCGCCGCTCATTATTCAGAGTTTGTAAGATCCCTTCCCGACTATGTCGAGGAATTGGTAGGGTCCTTCCCAATTAGGGTCGAGTTTCCCTTCATTAGGATCTTGAGTGTTGATGGTGACCTTTCTGAGGACTAAGTCCCCGACTCTGAAGTGGCGGAGTTTGGTTCTCCTGTTGTAGTACCTTTCGATTCGTTGCTTTTGTGAAGCCATTCAAACGAGTGCAACTTCTTGTTTTTCATCTAACAACTTGAGGATGGTGTTCATGACCTCGCGGTTCGATTCTTCTGTTGCGTGTAGAAACCTGGCGCTAGGCTCTCCGACTTCGACCGGTATCAAGGCTTCGGAGCCATACACTAAGGAAAATGGAGTTGCTCCTGTACTGGACTTCGATGTCATTCGATATGCCCATAGTACCTCGGGAAATATTTCCCTTCTCTTCCCTTTGGCTTCGTTTAGCCTTTTATTCAAGTTTTGGATTGTTCGTTGATTCGGCCTGCCCGTTTCCACTAGGGTGATACAATGTTGATAGTATCCTCTTTATTTTATGATCTTCGAAGAATTTAGTTACTTTGCTGCCGATGAATTGTTTGCCATTGTCACATACTATTTCTGCGGGTATCCCAAATCGACATGCAATGTGATCCCATTTGAAATCTATCACTTCTTTTCCCTAACTTTTTCGAAGGCCTGTGCTTCAACCTATTTAGAGAAATAGTCAGTCATAAATAAAATGAACTTAGCTTTACCTGGGGCCGATGGGAAAGGACCGACGATGTCCATTCCCCATTTCATAAATGACCATGGGGATAGGACCGAGTGAAGTTGTTCGCCGAGCTAGTGGATCATTGGTGCAAACCTTTGACACTTATCGCATCTTCGAACGAACTCTTTAGAGTCTTTTTCCATGCTATCCCAATAATATCCTACTCTGATGGCCTTTCAAACTAGTGACTCGACGCCAGAATGGTTCCCACAAGTGCCTTCGTGGATTTCCCGTAGGACATAGTCGGTATCTCCTGGTCCCAAGCATACTGTGAATGGACCATCGAATGTCTTTCTGTATAATGTTCTGTCATCGTCTAATGTGAAATGAGCGGCTTTAGTCTGTAAGGCCCTCGATTCTTTGGAATCTGACGGAAGCTTTCCGTTCTTCAAGTACTCGATATATTTATTTCTCCAGTCCCAGGTTAAGCTCGTAGAATTTATTTCAGCATGTCCTTCCTCGATCACAGACCTCGAGAGTTGGATGACAGTCCCCGAGCTGATCTCATCTTCTTCGACCGACGACCCCAAATCGGCAAGTGCATCTGCCTGGGTCTTTTGTTCTCAAGGTACATATTGTAGAGTCCACTCTTATTAATGGTGCAAGGTTACCTGCAATTTGTCCAAGTACATTTGCATCCTATCTTCTCGAACTTTGAAGGTTCCGTTTACCTGGTTCACTACCAGTAGAGAGTCGCATTTAGCTTCAACAAATTCCGCTCCCAAGCTTTTAGCCAGCTCGAGACCTGCAATCATGGAATCATACTCGGCCTCGTTGTTAGTCAATTAGGATGTTTTAATGGATTGTCTAATAATTCTACCCATGGGCGGTTTCAAAACAATGTCGATCCCGGACCCTTTCACATTTGAGGCACCGTCTGTGAAGAGGGTCCATACCCCCGATGATGTACCTAATTTTAGTAGAAGTTCCTTTTCCACTTCAGGTACAAGGGTTAGCGTAAAATTGACCACGAAATCTGCTAAAATTTGAGACTTGATGGCCGTTCGGGGTTGATATTCGATGTCGTACCCGCTGAGTTTGACGGCCCATTTGACCAATCGGCCCGATAGTTCGGGCTTGTGCAAAACATTAGATCGGGTAAGTGGTTATCACACATATGGGGTGACATTGGAAATATGGCTTTAATTTTCTAGATGCGCTTCTTAATGCAAGTGCCAATTTCTCTAAGTGTGGATACCTAATTTCAGCATCTCCTAATGTTCGACTTGCGTAATAAACAGGAAACTGCGTAGCTTGCTCTTCTCGAATTAGGACACCACTTACCGCGATCTCAGACACCGCCAAGTATAGGTAAAGCTTCTCATCTGCCTTCGGTGTGTGAAGCAAAGGTGGGCTCGAAAAATTTCGCTTCAATTCTTCCAATGCCTGTTGACATTCCGAGGTCCATTCGAAATCATTTTTCTTTTTGAACAAGGAGAAAAACTTGTGGCTCCGATATGATGATCTTGAAATGAATCGACCCAAGGCAGCTATCCGTCAGGTTAGCCTCTGCACAGCTTTTACACTATCTACAACAATGATTTCCTCGATGGCCTTAATCTTATCGGGATTGATTTCGATTCCCAATTTGACACCATGAAGCCGAGGAACTTTCCTGAGCCGACCCCGAAAGCACATTTCTAGGGATTGAGCTTCATATTGTACTTCCTCAAGATTTCGAATGTTTCCTGCAAATGAGTCAATGGTCCTCTGCGAGCAGGCACTTAACTAACATGTCGTCAATGTAAACTTTCATTGATTTACCTATTCGTTCTTCGAACATTTTGTTAACTAGGTGTTGATGTGTAGCTCCTGCATTTTTTAGCCCGAAGGGCATTACATTATAACAATAGGTTCCATACTTAGTGATAAAAGAAGTCTTTTCGTGGTCTTTTAGGTCCATATGGATTTGATTATACCCAAAATAGGCGTCGAGAAAGGTAAGAATCTCGTGGACGGTCGTGGCATCGATCATGCGATCGATGTTGGGCAATGGAAAAGAGTCTTGCGGACATGCTTTGTTCAAGTTCTTATAGTCTACGCACATTATAAGTTTGTTCCTCTTTTTGGGAACTACGACTACATTAGCTAACCATTCAGGATATTTTACTTCCCGAATGGATCCTGTTTTGAGAAGTTTGGTTACCTCGTCCTTTATGAAGGCATGCTTTACCTCGGACTGGGGTCTTCTGCTTTATCGGTCTGAGCTTGGGATCCAGGCTAAGTCGATGAGTTGTTATATCCGGTGGTATTATGGTCATGTCTAAATGGGACCATGCAAAGAAGTCCATGTTATCAATAATAAATTGAATGAGCTTTTTTCCTGAGTTTGGGGGTCAACCCCGTTCCCATGTATACCTTTCGTTTGGGAAGATGCTCGATTAGTATCACATGTTCCATCTCCTCGACCGTTGACTTGGTTGCATCTGATTCTTCGGGAACAATAAAAGTTCGAGGAGTTAGAAAACCCTCTTCTTCTTCTTCGTCCACTACTTGTTTCTCTTATTTGGTCGAGGTTGGGGACGATGATTGCTATTTGGCCGTCTGCTTATATTTGGTGCTCGATGTTTCTGAAGTCGAAGGTGTTGATATCGGCGTTACCTCATCGACCGCAAACATGTCCTTTGCAGCGTATTGTTACCTGTAAACCATTTTCACACCATCCATCGTCGGGAACTTCATCATTTGGTGGAGGGTCGACGGTACTGCTCTCATGTTGTGGATCCTAGTCCTTCCGAGCAGTGCATTATATCTCATGCTGCCTTCGATGACATGGAATTTTGTATCTTATATGGTTCCGGCCACGTTTACTGGCATGATTATCCCCCCCCCTCGTTGTTTCACTAGCCATTTGAAACTGTAAGGACTTGAAAGGCAGGTACAATTTGGTCTTGCAGGCTGAGCTTTTCTACGACCCTCGATCTGATGATGTTTGCCGAGCTACCTTGATCCACTAAAACACAATTAACTTGAACTTTATTTAATAAAATAGAAATTACCAGGGTTTCATTGTACGATTGAGAAATGTCTTCCGCTTCTTCTTCATTGAATGATAAAGCGCCTTCGGGCACATAGAAACCGTAGTGCGTTTGAATATAGGTCCTTGTGGGACGCCGACCCCGCCGACAGTCATGTGAATAACATGTTGAGGTTCTTCTTGTTCGTTCTTTCTGTTAGCATCTCTTTATCTGAAGTGATTTTTAGCTCGATCACTGAGGAACTCTCGAAGGTGGCCTTCGTTAAAAAGTCGAGCTACCTCTGTATTGGTAAAAAAGAGCTTCACACGTGTAACAATTGTGATGACTCAGTAATCTACGTGGAGCAATGAAAACGTGACAACTGGACGGAACTTTATGAAGAGGTACGAGACAAAGAGACATGGAATAGCATACCTACGGGGTAATCAACTACGGGAATCTCAACCTAATTGAGAAGATGAAAAGGCACGGTCATAATGAATCCAGGCAAAATAAAGGGCAGATTCGGAGATCTTCAATTAATGAGCCAGACGTTCATAACCTTCACGCAATAGTTACGGTTAATCATTGTAAAGTTACATTAATACCATTATTAGTGTTTAATGCTCAATCACTGAAAAGGGTAGACGCTATATTAAGAAATTCTCTATATAAGGGAGTAAAATATAGCTTGTAAGGACACATTCGAATTACGACTGCAATACACTTATTTTTTGTGCATCTTATTGATTTCCATTTACGAGTTTACTTACAATTATTAGTTTATTCTTTGGTTATCAAAAACCCGTGTTCTTCTTAAAATAGCTTTGGTCAAGGAATCTAATTCTTTGGTTAAACAAATTGGTTACGTTACCGGGAATTTGATAATTTTTTCTTACTTTCAAACAATATCCTCTGAATTATGTCGAACACCAATGACAATAACCAACAAAGGGATGGAACTCCATCACCTTCAAGAACCCCACCAGGTTCAAGGGAACATTCTCCAGAGAGGTCCAACAACAATTACAATGGTAATGATCAAACAGGAGAGCAAGATCAGGTGAAACAAATGATTGCAGAATATGTAAACCAAGCCTTACAAGAATTTGCGAGGGGGTTACCGGCTGCATCACCTACTCCACCTCCTAACAACACCATAACTGTGGAAAACCCTCAGTCCGGGTTAGCAAACTCAGGGAGTGGGGGTACTCCTCACGAATCCCTCGAAGCAAGACCAGGTATGTCCAATAACCCAGAGTTACAATCTTTATTACTAACCTTGCATAAACAGGTGAAGGAACAAAATGATCGAATCGAACAAATTCCTGGAGTACCACATGTTATCAAAGGCATCGAAGTTGATAGGTATTCTCAACAACCTTGGAAGCCAAGTGCAGCACCCCTGCCTATTCCCAAGAAATTCAAAATGCCTGATGTTCCCAAGTATGACGGGACGACTGACCCACGCAACCATGTGACTGCTTTTACCACCAGAGTGAAGGGAAATGACTTGACCAAACAAGAAATTGAGTCAGTCTTAGTCAAGAAGTTTGGAGAAACACTTACCAAAGGAGCGTTAACCTGGTATTCTCTTCTCCCTGAAAACTCTATTGATTCTTTTGTTGAGCTTGCAGATTCTTTTATAAAAGCGCATTCCGGTGTGCAAAAAGTCAAAAAAAGAATGGAGGACATATTTAAAATAAAACAAGGAGACACGGAGCTGCTTCATGAATTTGTAGACAGGTTTCAAAGAGAAAGAATGATGTTACCAAGGGTACCAGATAATTGGGCAGCCATGGAATTTACAAGCAATTTAAATGATAAAAGTACAGAAGCCACGAGAAGACTCAAGGAAAGCTTGAGAGAATTCCCAGCTACGACATGGAAAGATGTCTATAACAGGTACAATACCAAGTTACGTATAGAAGAAGACACCATTGCCCAATCAAGGGTTAAAGATCGAACCAGTTTCAGACGCTCCGAACCAGAGAGGAGAACAAGTAAGAACAGGTACGACCCTTACATGGGACCTTCAGGACGAGAATCTCGTCCCAGGTTCGAAAATGCTCGGTCAGAATATAGACCGTCCGATAGAGATACAGGCTCATCCTCGTCAAGATCCCGAAAGGATCGGGATGAACGAAACCGAGGTAATACAAGAATTGGAGACCACAACTTCAATGTAAGTACTTCTGAACTAATTACAATACTGAGAAATATGGTCGATAAGTTTCGATGGCCCAAAGAAATGAGGTGGAACCCAAATAAAAGGAATCCATACTTCTGGTGTGAATTCCATAATGACCATGGGCACAGAGCGTCAGATTGCAGATTTTTGCAAGGTGAGGTAGAACAATTATTAAAACAGGGCTACCTAATAGAATTGTTTAGTGAAAAAGGAAAGCAGGCGTATATGAAGAACATGCTGGAGCCCCAAAAACCTCCATCTCCAAAACGAATTGTCAACGTGATATACGGAGGTGAGGAGGTAAACAGAGTAGTCTACAAAAGAACCACAAAGTTCAGCATTAGACACAGGAAGCGGATTCGTGAAGATTTGGAAGCAGATAACATATCATTCGATGATACAAATCAACGGATTAATGCTTCCACACAACGACGCACTGGTAATATCCTTACTTATACATGACACTAACATAAAAAGAGTGGTAATTGATCCAGGTAGCTCAGTTAACCTTATCCTATCAAGAGTTGTGGAAGAAATGTTAATGGAGGATCAAGTAATCCTAAAAGCGCGAGCCTTATCTGGTTTTGACAACTCTACCGTCATAACAAAAGGGGAAATTGAACTTAGCACTTATGCAGAGAGAGTAATCAAAAATACTCGGTTCCAAGTCATTGATACTGACATGGCCTACAACGTAATCATGGGGAGGCCGTGGATACACGACATGAAGGCAGTACCATCTACCTTGCATCAGGTAATTAAATTCCTTTCTGAATGGGAAATTCAACAGATTCGAGGCGATCAACAAACCTCGAGGAATATAAATTCCGTGGGACACTATACCAATAAAGATGAAACAGAAGAATCAAAAGGTAAGGAAAAAGCTGTTGCTCAAACAAGTACGAAAGAAACTATCGCTCGAACAGGTACGGAAGAAATTATTGCCCAAACAAGTATGGAAGGAATTATTATTCAAACATGAACAAATAGTCACGAGAAGGTGAACCAAGTCACCACGGAAGATGTATCAAACCATACATAGGTGGACTACAGACCTGATGTCATTCAGGAACAAGAAGAAGATGAGCACATTAAAACAACCATGGAAGAGCTCGAAGCTATTCCATTGTTCGAACAGAAGCCTGAGCGAAAAGTTCACATAGGCACGAGGCTAAGCCCTAGCCTAAAAGGTAAGTTAATTGATTTTTTAAAAACTAACGCAGATTGCTTTGCGTGGTCCCATTCAGACATGACAGGTATCCCGTCAGAAATGATGACTCATAAACTAAATGAAGATCCATCCTTCATGCCTGTCAAGCAAAACAAAAGAAAGCAGGTACCATTAAAGAACCAAGTGATCGACGAAGAGCTACAAAAACTCTTGAAAATTGGTTGAATACGTGAGGTAAATTACCCTAATTGATTAGCCAATACTGTAGTGGTGTCCAAAAAAATGGTAAATGGAGAGTATGTGTAGATTACACAGATTTAAATAAAGTATGTCCTAAAGATTCATTTCCATTGCCACACATAGATCAAATAATTGATGCCACTGCAGGTCATGAATTGTTAAGCTTTCTAGATGCATACTCTAGTTATAATCAGATAAAAATGGATCCCTCAGACGAGGAAAAAACTTCCTTTACTACAAACAGGGGGACTTATTGCTACAAAGTCATGCCTTTTGGCCTAAAAAATGCTGGAGCCACATATCAAAGGCTAGTGACTAAGATGTTCCAGGAACACCTAGGAAAAATGATGGAAGTATACATCGATGACATGCTGGTAAAATCAACACAAGTGGAAGATCATTTCCAGGATCTTTCAATTACCTTCGAAATTTTACGCAGGTATAATATGAAATTCAATCCAGAAAAATGCGCCTTTGGCGTAGAATTAGGTAAGTTTTTGGGTTTCCTTGTGTCAAATAGAGGAATAGAAGTAAATCCTGCTCAAATTAAAGCTATCGAGGAAATAACCAACATACTTACGAACAAAAAGGAAGTTCAAAGACTAACGGGCAGAATTGCAGCCTTAGTAAGATTTATTTCCAAGTCTTCAGAGAAGAGTTTTAAATTCTTTTCAGTTCTTAAAAAGCAGAATCAGTTCGAATGGACTGAGGAATGTCAACAGGCTCTCAAGGATCTGAAGTCCTATCTATCAAAACCCCCGCTGCTATCAAAGCCAAAAGAGCGGGAAAGGCTGTATGTCTATCTTGCCGTTGCAGAAATTGTCGTAAGTGCATTACTGGTAAGGGAAGACAAAGGTAAAAGATCTCCAATTTATTATGTAAGCAAAACTTTATTAGATGCTGAAACTAGATACCCACATCTAGAAAAATTAGCCTTAGCTCTAATCATGGCAACTAGAAAGTTAAGACCATATTTTCAATGTCATCCAGTCACTGTTGTGACCTCATATCCATTGAGAAATATTCTGCATAAACGAGAATTATCGGGAAGGTTAGCTAAATGGGCTATAGAATTAAGCGAGCATGACATAATATATCAGGCTAAGACTGCTATAAAGTCTCAAATTCTAGCTGATTTCATCGCTGATTTTAATAATAGCATTGTCCCTGAAGTATAAAAAGAGTTACAACTCTTTAACGGGGCTAATCCAGGTATTTGGATCTTATTTACTGACGGCTCTTCTAATGTAAAAGGAGCCGGCTTAGGCATAGTCTTAATATCACCTAGGGGTGAAAAGACACGGCAAGCTATTAAATATTATCCTATAACTAACAATGAAGCGGAGTATGAAGCTGTCATTGCAGGACTTGAACTGACACGAGAACTCTCAATCGAGCAGATCGTGATCAAAAGTGACTCTCAACTGGTAGTGAACCAGATGCAGGGGACTTATATTGCTAGGGAGACTCGGATGCAACAATACCTGGAAAAGGCACGAGATATCGTAAGGCAATTCAAATCATGGAAGGTTATGCAAATACCTAGGGAGGAAAATGCAGAAGCGGATGCATTAGCTAATCTTGCGGCAGTTACATAAGTGAAAAATAAATACAATGCAGTTGTTGTTCACTTGTTTCATTCAACAATTGACCTGGACAAAAACGAGGTAACATTTTACAATTTAACCTGGGATTGGAGAAACGAAATTTTAATTTTTTTGCAGAATGGTACCGTACCTGAAGATAAAAGAGCAGCTCAAGCTCTTCGCCGAAAAGTTGCACGGTACTGCCTCATTCGCAATTCTTTATACTGTAAGATGTTCGGAGGTCCCTTAGAAAAATGCCTAGGACCCAATCAAATGGAGTTCGTGATGAGAGAAGTCCATGAAGGACATTGTGGAAATCATGCAGGAGCGAGATCCTTAGTCAAAACCCTAATAAGAGCAGGGTACTATTGGCCCAAAATGGAAGAAGAGGCCGAGAGTTTCATAGCTAAATGCGACAAATGCCAACGATTTGCTAACAACATGCATCGACCAACAGATATACTGCACCCAGTGATATCGCCATGGCCGTTCATGAAATGGGGAATGGACATAGTGAGACCCCTTCCCGCAGCTAAAGGAAAGGTACAGTTCTTACTTGTGTTAACTGATTATTTCATGAAATGGGTGGAAGCAGAAGCTTTTAAACAGGTGCGATAGAAAGAAGTGAAAAGCTTCATATGTCGAAACATAATATGCCGCTTTGGAATACCGCAATTCATAGGCTCGCAAATCACAGAGTTCTTCGAAAGCTGGAAAATCAAACGAATCACTTCATCACCATATCACCCCGTGGCTAATGGTCAAGCCGAATCAACTAACAAAGTCATCGTCAACAACCTGAAGAAACGGTTGGATAAAACCAAGGAAAATTGGCTTGATGAGCTACCGGCAGTATTATGGGCTTACAGAACAACTCAAAAAATAGCCACGGGAGAAACTCCTTTCGCACTTGTTTACGGTGCAGAAACGTTGATACCGGTGGAGATCGGCGAACCAAGCACAAGGTTTACAACAGCCACGGAGGAAGCAAACAACGACGAGTTAAGAACCAATCTGGACTTGCTCGAGCAAAAAAGAGAAGTTGCACTAATACGAATGGCAACTCAAAAGCAAATCATTGAATGATATTACAACAGAAAAGCTCATCTTAGATATTTCAAAATTGGGGACTTCGTTCTTAAGAAAGTCTTTCAATCAACAAAAGAAGCTGGTGCAGGAAAGCTAAATCCAAATTGGGAAGGACCCTACAAAGTCCGTGGCATTGCTGGGAAAGGTGCTTATGAGCTGGAGGCTATGGATGGCAGGATCTTACCAACCAGTTGGAATGCCGTTCAGTTAAAGAAGTATTACTTCTAAATAAAAGGAATACCCCCGTCAGGTATCATTACGTTCGATTTTATATTTGTACAGTTAAAATTTTACTAACTGTATCAGATGATAGGCAAAAAACCTAACACATCACCAGATGATGATATTAGACCTGCAATGACGCGAGGAAGTAACTGAATTCCTGGTCTAGGGTTACAACTTTCTGATGGACGTTTTAAAGGGTTAAGCAGTCATCATCTAAAAATTATATACCTTCGAGTCCCGTAGGTTTTTTCTTTTTAGGAAAAGGACCACACAGAAGGAATAGTCAAGTGCTCGAGATTTCATTCTTCAAAGCTCAAACACTTGGGGGACTATACAGTATGGAAGGCAAAGACGAAGCAAAGAAGACTATCAAAAAGTCAAAGCTCGAGCCTGAAGATCCATCTACCCAACAAGTCAAGTGATACGAGCAAAATCAAAAGAGCCAAAGACTTAAAACACAAAGCCTGATTCAAAAAACCTTCGAGAACATGTTCGTAAATGTAAACGAATGTTTGAAAAATATATTCGTAAACGAATGCTCAAGTTAAAGGCAGAATATTAGTTACGGGTAGAAATGCATATCTTTGTACTTATTCAGAAAACTGTTGTAACAGAAAACAGTTACGGGTAAAAGATCAATATCCTTGTACTTGTTCAAAACTGTTATAAATAAAAACAGTTACGGATGAAAGATCATTATCCTTGTACATATTCAAAACTGTTATGAATGAAAACAGTTACGGATGATAAAGCATTACCCTCATATACATTTGTAAACTGTTATCAATAAAAACAGTTATGGTTACCCTTACTCAAAACTGTTGTAAACAAAAACAGTTATTCCCTTGTATTGGCTCGAAAAAACTGTTACAAAAGAAAAACAGTTACGAAATACAAGTTTGTATCAAATTTGTTAAAAGAAAACAGTTGCAACATGAGTTTTAGACGATACGCAAACACATGTGAAATGTTACGAAAGTTCAACACAAAAACTTTCTTTAAAACATTGTTAAAAAGAAACATGTGAAAAATTCCTATCTGTCTATTGCATATTTACATCATTATGAAGTTGAGACGTCTTCTTCATTAAGTGTCGATAAAAAATGGACCTCTTTTATAAACCGTACCTGTTACGAAAAGGTACGAGTAATCTAAGCATTTTATAAATGCAAAACTCAGAGGTAAAACTAAAACCTCAAAAATAAAGCATGCAAAGAGACTTAAAGAGTGAAACAAAAACTCATAAGAAACTGAAGTCATACTTGCATTGATATATTAACAACAAAATAAACTAAGTATTAAACTTAGTCTAAGCCGTATTAAATTTTTACATTAGGTGCCCCTAAGTTGTCAGTTGGGGACTTAAAGGATCCAAACTTTCCCCCGATGGGACTGGGGGTAACCACCAATTGATACAAAGAAAAAAAAAAGAGAACCAAGATCTTAAACTTCTTTAGATGGGGGGTTGTCTTCACTGGCAGGAGGAGCAGCTTGGGATGAAGAGACATGAGCAGCAGGAACCTCACCTTCAGGTGAAGAGAGATTTTGACCTTGTTGAGACTTCTCAATGGTCTCCTTGGTTTTTGCAATTTCGACTTTCAGGTCAAAACCCTCTTGGCTCATTTCCGTCAATGTGTCAAGACGAGAGTTCATATAAGCCCAACTAACATCGACGACTGCCTTTTCTTCAAGAGCTTCATAATCTTTCTCCCACAGCTCAACTTTAGCTCTTAATTCATCCCTCTCAGCCACGACAACATCATGAGAGGCCTTTAAAGAAGCGAAAGACCTTTCCAGGAATTGAATTTTCTCCAAAGAGTTGCAAAGATCCTTTTGGGTTTGAGTGAGTGATTGAACAAGTTCGCCTGAATACTCCTCCTTCTGGTCCAATAAGGCCTTCAGGATCCTGATCTCTTCAGAGGCACGGGACAGCTGCTCCGTGAATGAGGACTCTAGGACGTTCTTGTCCTTGCCTGCCTGGTCTGAAGATGCCTTCTCAACGGCCAACTCCGCTGTCATAACCCTCACTTGCTGCTCCAAGGTACACTTCTCTTCTTCCACTGCCTCCATGTCGAGTTGTAAGCTTTCATACTGCCCTTTCCAATTATCTGCCTGAACACGCCATTCCCTTGCTTCCTGCTCCATAGTAGAAACCCTCTTCATTAACTCCGTGCATATAGATTGATCTACAAAAGGATACAAATTAGACACAACAAGAGTGTTTAAAAGAATTTATGAAGAAAAACATGTTTTAACTTTAAAGAGGAGTGCACAATCTCATTTACCCATGTAAGGGAACCGTGGATGTCCAGCTTAGTTCTCTCAGTCAGACCTATTAATGGTTTCAGCCATACATCAGCTTGGCCTGACTTTTTGAAGAGGCTACCCGCTGCTGGGACCTCTATCATCACCTGCCTCATCTCCCTTCTGCTGGAAGACCCTACTTTTGTAACAGAAGGCATGGAAGCAGGGGCAGATTAAGGAGCCACGGGAAAAGAAGTATGAGGGGCATAAAAAGCCACGGCAGTAGAAGCTCCACGAGCAGGAAACCCTGTCAAATGAAAAGGTTCAAATAAAGCTCAAAGGAGGGAAAAAGTAAAAACAAAAACTTCACTTACCGTGAGTCTTAACTCTCCAACCAAACCTCCAAGAGAGGTATTTCCACGAACGTTCCTCTAATGGAGCGATTAACAAAAGTTTTTCTACCCAATCTTGAAAACCGGAGACATTCTCGACGATTCCCATGATTGCTGCAAAGAAAAGAAATAGTTACGGTACTGATAAAGTATCTAAAGCAATAGGAAAAGAATGTGAGCAAAACTGTACTCACGTGCAAGATTCCACTTCTCAGGGAAGGGAAGATTTTCTTCACCTACTAAACCAGCAGTAGGAACAGCAACATATCGGAGGTATCATCCTCGATCTTTATCGTCATCAGGAGTCACTAACACCCTTTTACTTCTGGCCGCGAGGGTGAAAACTCCCTGGCAGAATAGCATTGAAGAATAGAGGTGAATGAGATGATGAAAGTTAAAGGGTGCCGAATCTAAGTTATCCAAATATCTAAGACACGCAAAAACTCGCCACACGAGAGGAACGACTTGTCCCAAACAAATTTTAAACAATCGACAAAACTCGATGATAACTGGGTCGATGGGAGGCTTGAATCCTAATGTGAAAGGATAGGTATAAACGAAAGAATACCCAGTCTTGTAAGAGGTTATTCTTTGATTACCATTTGGAACGACAATAGGAAAATCAAGATTCCAGCAACAGTCCCTACGTACCAGAGGTATCAAACCCTCGGTTATCTGGGTGGGATACTTGTCAGCACTATCAATAGACGACATTGAAGAAAGCTGGTCTCTAAGGGCCTGACTATCCCTAGCAAAAGAAAATTCCGCAGGTACTATTTCATCGACCCTCGGCTCTCGCAGAGGTTCACTAAGTTCTCTACCTTTTGAAGAAGATCTAGAAGCCCTAGCCCTAGGAGAAGATAAAGAAATGGCAGACCTAGAAGAAGATGGGGGAGTAACATGAGAAGACAAAGAACCCCTTGAAGGAGTAGAACCTAAACTCCTAATCCTCCCACCTCTCCTACTACGCGTCGGAGTAGGAGAAGGAGTCAAGTCATCTACGTTAATAATTCTTTTAGATGGGTTTGAAGAAGACATATTTACAAAGTCAGAAAAAGTTCTTTACAAACGAAGTATGGAGGTCAAAAGTTTTTCGTGAAAGTAAAGAAAAGAAAAGGGGTATTTATACTCGAAGGCAACCGTCAAAAATGGAAAAAATAGTGATGTGAAAGTCATAATTGAAGTTGTCACTTCGTGACTGATGCAACCGCAAAAAGCCCTAAAAGGCGCTGAATAATTGTAGAGCCAATCCGGGAAGACCACGTGGCACAAATATTAAATGGAAGTGACAAGCGATGCCTGCATTTAGAAATAGGTGCAATGGTATGAGTGAAGCGGCGGCAAAATATTCCCGCCATAAATGAGTATCCACTTACAAAATATTAATCGACAAATACATGGTAAGACTATCTGTATTGGTAAAAAAGAGCTTCACACGTGTAACAATTGTGATGACTCAGTAATCTATGTGGAGCAATGAAAACGTGACAACTGGACGGAACTTTATGAATAGCTACGAGACAAAGAGACACGGAATAGAATACCTATGGGGTAATCAGCTACGGGAATCTCAACCTAATTGAGAAGATGAAATGTCACGGTCATAATGAATTCAGGCAAAATAAAGGGCAGATTCGGAGATCTTCAATTAATAAGCCAGACGTTACATAACCTTCACGCAACAGTTACGGTTAATCATTGTAACGTTACATTAATACCGTTATTAGTGTTTAATGCTCAATCACTGAAAAGGGTAGACGTTATATTAAGAAATTCTCTATATAAGGGAGTAAAATATAGCTTGTAAGGACACATTCGAATTACGACTGCAATACACTTATTTTTTGTGCATCTTATTGCTTTCCATTTACGAGTTTACTTACAATTATTAGTTTATTCTTTGGTTATCAGAAACTCGTGTTCTTCTTAAAATAGCTTTGGTCAAGGAATCTAATTCTTTGGTTAAAAAACCTCCTCCCTCAGCTTCCTACAGTCTTCTGTCCTTTGCCCGTCGGCCGGTTTGGATGTACTAAACCTGAAGGGTCTCTCAATTGGTCGTCTTCGACCCTTATCTTCGACTAATATCGGTTGTGAACATCTGCCCAAGTCGCAATTGGGTACTCGATCAAATTTTGTTTCAACTGGCGTGATGCTATCGAACTCCGTTCATTCAACCCTTGGGTGAAAGCCTGAACAACCTAATCATCAGGGACTGTTGGCAACTCCATACGTTCCATTTGGAATCGAGATACGAATCCCTTTCAGCATCTCGTTATCCCTCTGTTTTACTTTGAATAGGTATGATTTTCTTGTTGCAACCTTATGGCCCCAACGTGTGCCTTTACGGATAAATCCGCCAATATGGGGAATAAATCGATTGAATTCGGTGGCAAGCAGTGATACCAAATCATAGCTCCCTTCGACAGGGTCTCTCCGAACTTCTTCAGCAATATAGACTCAATTTCGTCATCCTCAAAATCATTGCCTTTTATGGCGCACGTGTAAGAAGTAACGTGCTCATTGGTGTCACGACCCCAAATCCTAACAGGTCGTGATGGCGCCTATCCTGGAACTAGGCTAGACAACCATCACACTACTACGCATTTGTTCTATTATAATAATTCATAATTCAATAATAAACAGCAAAAATAGCATAAAATAAATTCTTTAAGTCTTAGCACCCCAATAATAGTCTAAACAACTCTAAACAAAACCTCCCCAGACTGGAGTCAACATGGTCACGAGCATCCACAAAATAAAACTAACTCTGCTAATGTCTTAAATAAAGTCTAGGAATGAAATGCTAAAACTAAATAAGGAAGGGAAATGGAGAAGTTGTGGACGCTCGACAGCTACCTCGAAATCCCGTAAAAACTGCTGCTAACGAACAGAGACAGCTACTGCTCCGAGCCGGTACCTAGATCTGTGCACAGAGGCACAGAGAGTAATGATGAGTACTCCAACTCAGTAGTAATGAAAATAAATCACAGTCTGAGAAATAAGAAACACACATCACAGATACACCAATTCACAAAAACAGTGAAACACCAAGTCACCGCAAAGTATTCATCAAATTCATAAGTTCGAAAACCGTTTTCCAGAAATTCTTTGAAAACAAGTATAATTTTTCAACATATATATCTCAGTAAAACTCTCAGTAAAAATCAGTTTGAAAACGAAGTGAATCATAGTTCAAAATCTCAGTAAAATCATCATAAATCTGCCCCTCGGGCCATAATCATTTCTCATAACAATTTCCCTCAGTATCAGCCCATCAGGCAACCTCACAGTCACTCAATATTAGCCCATCAGGCATCAGGCAACCTCACAATCACTCAATATCAGCCCCGCGGGCAACATCACTCATTAGGTACCTGCGCTCACTGGGGGTGTGTACAGACTCCGGAGGGGCTCCTACAACCCAAGCGCTATAACATACCACAACATGGCATAAATCACACAAAATATTGGCCCGCAACCTCTCTCATATCACAACATCCTCAGAATAATGGCCCGCAGCCTCACTCAGTCAGACACTCTCAACAGCTCTTCAGGCCATAAATATATCGGGTTCTCGACCCAAAAATAGTGTTTCATTTTCAATAAATAGTATCAAAATACTTTGAGTTTCAAAACAATTATCAAGAAAAGACTGAGTGAAAATCATAACATAACAAGTGAGAAAAGTAGTAAAAACAGCCCCCAAGGGGTAAACAGATCGGCACTAGGCCCCAAACATGGCTTACATCCCAAATCATATCAATACTATTAAGCATAGGCTTTAAAAATCGGTTTCAAAATTCAATAATTGACTAAATAGGGAATATATTTCCAAAGTTCCATTTTTTGCATTCAAAACCCGTGAAAGGATGCAGAGTCCGGGGTTTCATACCCTCAGGACAGGATTTAAAGACATTACTTACCTCAAACTAGCCCAGAAACTATTCCGCAATACGCTTGCCTCTCGAATCAACTCCCGAGGGCTCCAAATCTACCAAGTTCAGATTTTTATCATCAAATTATGCTTAAGGAATGAATTCGAATTGGAAAATATCAATTTTAGCTCAAAACCCCGACCCTCGGTCCTGCGTCTTGGAACTCAGAAATTTTTATACCAAAATGTTCTTCGTCATCTCACGAGTCCGTACATATAAAGAATGCTAAAATTGGAGTTCGTTTGACCCCTCAAATCGACCCCTAAAGGTCCCATAATCTCAAGCCCTAACCCCACCTTTTTCTACCGACTTTCATGAATTAAACACTGAGATTGTGTTCCTTAATCACCCATAATCGAGTTTTAAGGTCCAAAATACTTACCTCTATGATGAACACTGATTTTCCCTCTTCAAAATCGCCTCAAAAGCCTCTTCCCGTTCAAAAATGGTGTTAAAATAGGTTATGGTCGCGGAAGGGTTTTAATTTGACTGCCCAGGTCAATACCCTTCGTGATTGCGGTCTCCAGCCCGCATTCGCATTGACCAGCCTCCTTTTTCCCTTCGCGATCGCGGTCAACAGGCCGCATTCGCACAGACCAATCCCCTTCCTCCTTCGCGATCGCATGCCCCAGGTCTGCGAACGCACATCACAAGCGACTTGGGGCCCCTCAGATGTCAACACTCTCCGCGAACGCACCTCCCCAACCGCGTTCGCACTGCCCATACTCCTCACCCTCCACGTTCGCACTTCCCTAACCGCGAACGCACAGAACAAAATTTCCCAGCTCCTCAAGTTCCCCTATGCGAACGGGAGATCCCTTCCGCGAACGCATAGGGTAAAATTCCTGTGCAAAAAACCAGAAAACCAGCTATTCCTTTAAGTCCAAATGAATCTGTTAACCACCCGAAATCAATCACGAGCCCCTCGGGACCCCAACCAAACATACCAACACCTCCCATATTATCATTCAAACTTAGTTTCACCCTCGGAACACCAAAACTAATATCAAAACACCCAAAATCACATCGGATTCAAGCGTAAGAACCTTCAAATTTCTAAAATCCACCAACGATGCCGAAACTATCCAAAACAACTCCGATTGACCTGAAATTTTGCAGACATGTCAAAAATGACATGACGAACATGTTCCAATTGTCAGAATTCCATTCCGAACCCGATAGACTATTTTCCACTGCCGACCGGAAATCGCCAAAAACTAACTTTTGCCAATTCAAGCCTAATTCTACACCGATCATCACAAAATTATTCCGGACACACTCCTAAGTCCCAAATCACCTAACGAAGCTATCCGAGCCATAAAATCCGCATTCCAAGATTGTTTACTAATAAGTCAACTCTCAATTGACTTTTCCCACTTTAAGGCTATTTTAAAGACTGAATGACTAAACTCTCACTACAACCATTCTGATTTCAAGCCTACCAACTCTAACACATCAATAAAAGTATAACCATCCTATAGAAAGTCAATAACAGTAATTATAATGCAGGTTCTACGTAACGACAGACTGGGTCGTTACAATTGGGGTCAGAGGTCCCGTTGTATTTAGGTATGTCGAGCATACAAAAAGTATTTGGAATGGGCTTCGGAGCCGCACTCGGAGGGAACGGTTTTTGCACAAACTTCTTTGAATCCATTTCTTTAAAGATTGGTGGTGCCCCCGATATTTGGTCAACTTGGGAGTTGTAAGTTTCCACCTTCATGTCGTTGGCCTTGATTTTCTTCTCTCCCGATTCTATTCTCCTAGTGAGCTCTGATGTGCCGGAGAATTTCTACACATTTAATACCAGATTGCTAAGATTTTAGCTCGTTTTAAATGAAATTATCTTTTTTACTTATGTAATTTCTATGTTTTGTAGTATAGGAGTCTTGAGGACCCAAGAACATGGAAATGAAATCAAAAAGATGGAAAAAGACAAGAAAAAGGCAATATGCGATCGCAGATGTCAATATGCGGTCCGCAAATCCAACATGCGGACCGCAAAATGCTCAAAGGAATCGCAGAGTCCAACAGCTACTTGGCCAATTTCAAGTGCAATAAATGTGGTCCATTATGCGATCGCATAACAGGTTTGTTGACCGCATAATGGATCGCAAACCTCCTGTGCCAAATACTGAGATCAGAAATGCGATGACATTATGCAGTCGCATATCAACAATGCGGACCGCATAACCTGAATGCGACGAGTACCTGGGAACTAGGGTTTTAAAGATGTGACGGCCGTGTCAAGAATGCGGACCGCATGTCTGTTATGCACAGAAATGCGGTCGCATATTTGACCTGGAAGGGCATTTTTGTCCAATTTGACCCCGAGTTTTAGCCCACTATAAACAGATTTATTGGAGTTTTGTGGGTCATTCTTGTCTGGTTTTTGAGCTACATTCCAAGCCTTTAATATTCTCATCTTTTAGAAGCTTTAGGAGTGAAGATTCTTGCACTTTGTAAGCTTTATGACATTTATTAATCTTATCTTCTTGTATTTTAGCATGAGTAGCTAGCTTTAAATATTAAGGTTGTGGACCCTAAATGAATGTTATGTTAATGGATGTTTAACATTGAATATATATATAATGGTTGGTTGATATATATTTATTTCTCATTCTTCATTTATTTTTGGTGGTTGTAAACATTAACAAGTGCCATTAAATTCTTTCTTTACTTGGAAAAGTGAGTTAGGATTGGTAGAAGTAAATATCAAAGACTCAAGGCTTTAAACCTTGTTTAACAGAATCGCTTAGGAATAAGTGGGTTTTATTTGGCATTAATCGATTACTCTTAATTGCAACTCTTTTATATTTGGAAAAATCATAAAGAGGAAATATTACCCAACTATTGGAAAATATTGGGTAGTCGTTTAGAAATCATTTGCATATCTAAAGAACATTCCATTAGAAATATACCATATTAACACCGATAGCATTACACTTCATTGAAGGGGACACAACCTTGGTTTAGTTAATCAAATTAATTACAACGTTAATCAATCATACTTGTTACTATTTCACTAAATTACAACACAATCAATTACAATACTTTGGTTACTCTAACGGAATAGAAATACGATTTAAGTTAAGATTCACACTACCCAAGTAAACTTTTCACGCCTATTCCCTATGGGATTCGACCCCAACCTTGTTTGGTTACTATATTTGACATCAATCGCTTCACACTATTTTAAGGTGTAATTTGAGCGTATCAAATTTTGGCGTCGTTGTCGGGGAATACAGTTTTGAGATTACTAGATAGTGTGCAATTTACTTTATATCTTCTTCTATTCCATCACACGCTGCTTGCTTTGTTTGGTGTACTAGGTGAAAATGGACAATGTTGATTATGATGAGGAGGAGAATCCTTTTGCCGACATCGAGGAATATATTGATGATTCCAATGCTATTCTCCCTCCTCAGGTTGAAGCCTCTCCATTCAAAGTAGAGCATGGGTTGATCCTAATGCTAAAGGCGGAAGGGTTATTCTGAAATTCAACTGATGATGATCCGACGCAACACCTTAGAAATTTCTTGGGTGTATGTGCCATGAACAAGCAAAATAACATGTCGGATGATGCATTGAGGTTGCGGGTATTCAAATACTCGTTGGCGGGGGAGGCGAAAAAATGGCTTCAAAATTTACCTCCTCAATCTATCACGACTTGACCCGAGCTTGTCCGTGCCTTCTTAGTCAAGTGGTTCCCTCAAAGAAAAAAGTTAGAGCTCAAAGATAACATATTCTTCTTCAAACAACTGCCTGGGGAGAACTTACACGAGGCATGGGATCAGTTCAAGCTATACCTAGTGAGGTCACCAAATCATGGGTTTTCGGACCATATTTTGATGGAAAAATTCTATATGTGTTTGGATCCACTATCCCAGTCCATTGCTAAAAATGCAACAGATGGGTCCTTCATGGACAAGTCATTCCCTAGGATTACTCAAATTCTAGACAAAATGGCAAAGCATAATCAAGCATGGCACTCGGGAGATGCTAGCGACGGAATTTCCTATGGTACCCCCTCTCTTACCAACATGATCAAAGACAATCACGAGAGAGACCAATTGATTGCAGGTCTTGTCACTAAAATTGATGTGTTGACAAAGATGTTCACGGAGAGTCAAACAGAAAAGGTAAACGTTGTGGAGGACGTGCAACAAATGGGAAGTCAAGAGTTTGAAGAAGCCAATTATGTTCACAATTCTCAAGGTGGATTCCGCCAACAAAATCAATGGAGGCCAAACCCACAAGGGCAAGGCCAACAAAATTGGCGAAATGATCAAGGTGGCCCGAGTCAAGGAAATTGGAACAACAACAACAATTATGTCAACCGAAGTTCCAACCCTTATGTTTCACAAAGGGGGCAATATCCCAACTCCTCACAATACAAGGAGGGGCCTTCGAATGAGTCCAAATTGGAGGGGATGCTTGAAAGAATCTTGCAAAATCAAGAGCGAGGTGACGCAACAATGAAAAACATGTCCGAAGTCGTGGGATCACACACCGCCTCCATTCAAAAGCTTGAGATGCAAATGAGATATTTGTCAAGAGAACAAAAGCTCAAGCTAAAAGGTACTCTTCCAAGTGATACTATTGTCAACCCAAAAGGTGGTACAAGCGGACCATCTTCTCATTGCATGTCCATAACTACTAGAAGCGACAAAGTGCTTCAAGATGAAAGTGAACAATTGGTTGATGTAGAAAATTTTGATCAAGAATTGGAAGCACAAGTTGAGTTGCTGGTTGTTGTCGAAAGTGAGAAGCCCTCCCAAGAGGTGAAAATCCAAAAAGCAAAACATGAAGAGGTTAAGGAAAAAATGAAGGAGACCCCAAAAGCTCCCCCACCAATTCCTCGACCTACTCCTCCATTCCCTCAAAGGCTTGCAAGAAGGGTAGATGATGGCAAGATCGAGAAGTTCTATGATATTTTGAAGCAATTGTCGGTAAACATCCCATTCTTGGAGGCTTTCCAAGAGATGACGGGGTTTGCCAAATATTTTAAGGACTTGATGACCAAGAAGAGGACTACAAAGAATGAAGTGGTGAACATGACTCACCGGGTTAGTTCTATTATTGCCACCGTTCAGAAGAAGGAAGACCCCGGAGCATTCATCATCCCATGTACTATCAGGTTGAGAGACTTTGCAAGAGCACTTTGTGATACTGGGGATAGCATAAGTTTGATGTCGCTTGCTATCTTCAAGCAAGTGGGATTGGGTTTACCAAGACCTACAAGTATGATACTGCAAATGACCGACTGTTCAATCTAGAGACCCGTGGGTATTGTTGATGATGTCTTGGTGAAAGTGGGGAAGTTCCTTCTCCCGGCCGATTTTGTTATCCTTGATTGTGCGGTTGACAAGGAAATTCCTATCATTTTGGGACGACCATTCCTTTCTACGGGAAGAGCTTTGATGGACTCGGAACGGAATGAAATCAAGTTTTGGGTGAATGAAGAGGAAGTCACTTTCCAAGCTAGTAAGGGTTTGAAGTTTCCAAATGCATATGAAGGTATCTCGGTCATTGATATTGTTGATGAGGTCGAGGATGCTAGTGACATGAATATGGAGGAAGAATGCCTCGGTGAGGCTTTGGCGGAAATCTTGGTGAACTTTGATGGTGAAGACATGGAGGGGTATGATGAAGTTGTGAATGCATTGGAAGGACTTGGGTCCTACACTTATGCACCAAAGAAGCTCTCTCTTGATTTAGAGAATAGAGCCACTCCTCCCGCAAAGCCTTCCATCATTGAGCCACCACAACTTGAGCTCAAACAACTTCCATCACACTTGAGGTATAAATTTCTTGTCTCTAATGATACTTTACCCGTAATTGTTTCCTCTTTGTTGGATGATGTGCAGGTAGGTAAATTGTTGAATGTCTTGCGGGAACACCGTTAAGCAATTGGATGGACAATAGTGGACATCCAAGGAATTCCCACCGGAATATGTGAGCATAAAATTCAATTGGAGGAAGCAAGCAAGCTGAGTGTTGAACACCAAAGGAGATTAAATCCTTCGATGCAAGAGGTGGTCAAGAAAGAGATAATCAAGTGGTTGGATGCCGGGGTTGTTTACCCCATTGCGGATAGTCCATGGGTGAGTCCAGTGCAATGTGTACTAAAGAAGGGAGGCATGCCGGTAATTCACAATGAAAAGAATGAGTTTATCCCAACATGGACGGTCACTGGGTGGAGAGTATGCATGGACTATCGGAAGCTCAACAATGCCACGTGCAAAGATCATTTCCCTATGCCTTTTTTTGATCAAATGCTTGATCGGCTAGCGGGAAGATCTTTCTATTGCTTCCTTGATGGGTATTTCGGTTACAACCAAATCAATATAGCAATGGAGGACCAAGAGAAGACAACATTCACGTGCCCATATGGAACCTTTGATTTTAGCCGGATGCCATTTGGTTTGTGCAACGCTCCGGCTACCTTTCAACGATGCATGATGTCCATCTTCTCCGACATGGTGGAGGATTTCCTAGAAGTTTTCATGGATGACTTTTCGGTGGTAGGTGACTCTTTTGAGCGTTGTCTTGACAATCTTAGACACGTGCTCAAGAGATGTGAGGATACCAACCTTGTGCTTAACTGGGAGAAATGCTATTTCACGGTGGACAAAGGCATTATCTTGGGGAAAAAATTTCAAAACATGGCATTGAGGTTGATCGGGCAAAGATTGAAATCATCTCCAAACTTCCTCCACCAACATCGGTAAAAGGTATTCGAAGCTTTCTAAGGCATGCCGGATTCTATCGGTGCTTTATCAAGGACTTCTCCAAAATTGCAAATCCTATGTTCAAGCTCCTTGAAAAAGACGCCAAGTTTGTGTTCGATGAAAAGTGCCTCAAGGCATTTGAGGAGTTAAAAGAGAAGCTCACCACGGCACCACTTATTGTCACACCGGATTGGTCTCTTCCATTCGAGCTCATATGTGACGCCAGTGGTGTAGCAATTGGAGAAATTTTGGGTCAACGGCATAACAAGGTTATCCATCCTATTTATTATGCAAGAAATACACTCAATGGTGCGCAAGTGAACTATACAGTGACGGAGCAAGAGCTTCTTGTCATTGTGTATGCCTTTGAAAAATTCCGAGCTTATTTGTTGGGGTCTAAGGTGGTGGTCTACACCGATCATGCCGCTCTTCGCTATCTCATGGCGAAGAATGATGCCAAACCAAGACTAATCCGATGGGTTCTCTTGTTGCAAGAATTTGACTTTGAAGTCAAGGACCACAAGGGCACATAAAACCAAGTGGCAGATCATCTCCCTAGGCTTGAATAAGATGGACGACCAAAGGAAAATCTTGATATCAATGATGCCTTTCCCGATGAGAACATCTTGGCATTATCTTCTTTATCTACTCCTTGGTACGCCGATATTTCCAACTACTTGGTTAGTGACCTCATTCCGGATGATTTGGAAGCATATCAAAATAAGAAGTTCTTGAGAGAGTGTCAGCAATACTACTGGGAAGAACCATTCTTGTTCCGCATTTGTACTGATAACATCATTAGGAGGTGTGTTCCAGAGGAGGAGATTATGCCAATTCTTAAGACATGCCATGACTCACCGGTTGGGGGTCATCATGGGGGTAATCGAACGACAGAAAAGGTACTTGAACGTGGTTATTATTAGTCATCTATTTATCATGATGCCAATCAAATGGTCAAGGCTTGTGACCAATGTCAGAGGCAAGGATCAATCTCCAAGAGGCATGAAATGCCAATGCACTTTGTGATGGAGGTCGAGATCTTTGATGTGTGGGGCATTGACGTTATGGTCCCCTTTGTGAGCTCATGTGGTATGAAATACATTTTGGTGGTTGTGGACTATGTGTCCAAATGGGTTGAAGCAATTGCCTTACCAAACAATGAGGCAAGGAGTATGACCGCGTTCTTAAAGAAAAACATATTCACACGGTTTGGCACTCCTAGAGCCATTCTTAGTGATGGTGGATCTCATTTCTGTAACAAGGCTTTCACGGGGCTACTAGAGAAATATGGCGTCAAGCATAAGGTGGCCACACCTTATCATCCCCAATCAAGTGGCCAAGTTGAAGTTTCCAACCGGGAGATCAAGAATATTCTAGCAAAGACTGTTAATGCAAACAGGACCGACTGGTCAAGGAAGCTAGATGACACATTGTGGGCATACCGCACGGCGTACAAGACCCCTATTGGCACTTCTCCTTACCGATTAGTCTTCGGCAAGGATTATCATCTACCTGTAGAATTGGAGCACAAAGCCATGTGGGATCTAAAAGGGTTGAACTTGGACTGGGCTGAAGCTGCAAATTTGAGGTTAACACAACTCAATGAAATGGAGGAATTTCGTTTCCACGCATATGAAAGTGCAGTTGTGTACAAAGAAAGAATGAAGTTTGTCCATGACAAAAATATCTTGAAAAGGGAGTTCAAGTCGGGTGACTTGGTTTTGCTCTTCAACTCAAGGATCAAATTGTTTCTGGGCAAGCTCAAATCAAAGTGGTCCGGTCCGTTCAAGGTGGCAGATGTATCCCTTTTTGGAGTTGTGGAATTAGAATCTGAGGATGGGCTCCGCACCTTCAAAGTAAATGGCCAGCAAGTCAAGCACTACTTGGGCACAGATGGAGAAAAACATGTGGTGGAACAATTGGCTCTCAAAGATGGTCCATGCCCGACCAATGAGTGAACCCAAAGAAAGGCCAACTTCGTCGTGCCGCGACGTTAAATCAAGCGCTTCATGGGAGGCAACCCATGTGTGGTAACATCCTTTTTGTCCTTTAAATTTTAACTTTTGTTAAATAGATTTAATTGAGCAATTTAAAGTGTGTGTTAGAGTGCAGGTGGTTCAAAAGATCACAAAACAGGTTAAAATTGCGAGTGAAAGGGAAGAAAAGAAAGCATGGGAAGTCTGCGACACATATGCGATCACATTTTAACTATGTGGACCGCATAGTGGTCGCAGACCTGGACAGTTTGTTCAGCAAAAAGGGTGGGGGGAATGCAGTGAGGACGTGCATTTTTCGGACCGCATTTTAGTTATGCGATCACATAGTGCACCGCATTGTGAAGGATGAGTAACCTGAGTTAAACTACCGCATAACATTTATGCGGTCACTTATCAACCGCATATTCCCAGGTAAGTAAACCTATCCCCTTCGCACAACCCCCATCATCAGCACCCGAATGCTCAAACACACACACTTTGCACTTAAACAAAACAAAAAGAAAAAGAAGAAGGGAAAACGGCTAATTCGAAATTGAACAAGTGAACAAGGACTACAGCTTTGAACCATCTCCTTGATTGTTTCTCGTTCATCCTATTCTGGTATGTTCTCTTTTCTCGACTTTAATCCCTGTTAATTTTAGTTTTAACTTTGTTGTGTGTGTCGTGTTTTGTTTGTTTACTTTTATTTTTGTTTGTTCTTCCTATTTGTCCTTGGGTGTATCTGCTCGAATGGGGGGAATTCTTGAAAGATCTGTTACGTCTAGCTTGTGGGGTCATAAAATTAGGGCCGCCATTGTTGGGGTGAGAGAAAGTTGTGAGAACGATGCATTTTGCGGGCCTCATAGTCGTTTTGCGGTTCGCATTAGTGTCGCATACAAAACCTTGGGTGACCTGAGGAAGATGACATAATGCGGAGGCTTTGCGATCGCATAGTTGATATGCGGACAGAAAAGTCATCGCATACCTTAACAGTGTAGGGACTGAAATAACATGTAGTTTGCGGCTGATTTGCGATCACAAATCCATCTTTGCGATCGCAAATCCATCTTTGCGATGGGTTTTGCGATCGCATAATGTGATGACATTCCCTAGTGCATAGTTCTTCGATGGTTATGCGAACTGCATAATGGATATGCGATCGCATAAACCATCTCACAACTGACTTCTCTCAGTAGACATAAATTTTGCGACAGGTTTGCGGTCGGCATAGTGGTTATGCGACCGCATAACCTGCCGCATATTTGACATTCTTTGTAAATTGTTTCTTATAATGTATGCTATGTAGATCACATTCATTTCTTTGTAGATATGTCTCCCAAAAAGTCTGTTGCTACCAAGAAAAGGTCTTCCTCCGGCCGTCATGCACAATGCCAAACGTTCACGACAAGAACCATCCCAATCTATTGATGAACGTCCCTCCCAGTTTGATGAGGAGGAGACTTTGCCAGCAGTAGATCTACAGGCTGAGGCAAGACGAAAGCACGAAGATGATTTCCAATGCCCTTTTGAGCTCCCTGGTTCAAGGACTCTATATAAAAGAGGGCTCACGAAACGAAAAATCCTTGTCGAGAAACAACTAAGTCTGAACGGTCTACAAGAGCAGACCCTCACATTTTAGAGAACATCAAAGCTAGAAAATGGGAGTGCTTCACTGAGTTGCCTGATGAATTCAATGAAACACTGGTGCGGGAGTTCTATGCATCATACGGGGCCTCTAGAACACCTCACCACAGGCGCAACAAAGTATTCTACGAGACTGTCTTGGTTCGGGGGAAGCGGGTGCTTTGTGACAGGGAAGCAATAAATGATTAATATTTTTCAGACGGGCGTCCAGGCATAGCTAAGTATGAGTCCAAATTGGCCAACAGAGATGGTGAGCGTGCCTGGGTTGCATCAGTGATCGCCAAGGGGACCCCGGCTTGGATTGACCCTCACCATAAAATTTACAAGGAAGATCTTACACGAGAGGGTCGGTTCTGACTCAGTTTTGTCACCTCCCGCTTAATACCATCCCGCAATGAAACATATATAAGCATTGAGAAAGCTCTTCTCATTGCATGAATTATGACCGGGATCACGATCGATGTGAGTAACATCATCTTCCGAGAGTTAGGGGTTCGGGCAAATCAGACAGCCACGTCACTTCCTTTCCCATGCTTGATCACAGCCCTCTGTCAGGCTGTAGAAATCCCTACAATGCCACACATTGACAAGATGGGAAAAGCGCTAAAAGATATCGACATCACGCGTAATAGTGACGCGGTGCCACAGGTAGCTGTTGCTCCTCCAGAGATTCAGATCCAGATTCCTACTGAGACAAACATCTCAGACTCCCAGACTCATGTTGCACCTCAGGCCACAATGGGTCTCTTAAGCCACCATTTCCCAGCCGTCTGACTCACTGCCAGTCTTTCGAGGCTCGGTCTCTTAGATCAGCATACAAACTCTAAGGTGGACCAGCTTCTGAAAGATCTCCCTACACTTATCAGGTAGGCATTGACCCCTATCCAGTCCTCAATGACGGCCCTACAACAGCAGCACACATCTTATGAGGGTCGCCTGAAAACACTTGAGGGGAGGATTGAAAATATAGAGCGAGGTTAGTTTGGCGGCTTGCCAAAGCTCCATGATGATGTTGCTACACTGAAGACTGAGCTCCACAAAATGCAAAATCTGGAGTTCTGTCTATCCTCCCTCATTCCCAAGGAAGGAGAGCAGGGAGCGGGCACATCCGTGGATGGATTAGGTCTTGATTTCTCCACCTTGATGACAGCTCCTGCACCTCAGACTCTCGGGGCTTCCCAGACCCCATCTCCTGCACCTCAGACTGTCGGGGCTTCCCTGACTCCAGCTCCCCCTATACGCATTGACATACCTTCTAGGGATGATTCCAGACACTCAGCAGAATCCGAGGGTGGAGAGTCAGGCGAGGAGGAGACTGATGAGGAGTCTTGGTATGATGAAGATGAAGGTCCTCAAGAGAAGGGCAAGCAGGTGGTTGCCCCCACAGCTGTAGAGGAGGAATAACAAGCAGATGTGTGGAAGGCGATAGAGCATTCACTAGAAGACATGGCTACTCAGGCCAATTCATCGACCATTCCACCATCAACAAGCGAGGCTAGCAGCTCACAGGCACCAGTCCCTGTGTCAGGACAGCTGGAGATCCCTCCTCCATCAGTGGAGGTCACTCCCCAGGCTGCGATCTCATCGGTCCCAGCTCCAGCAGTATAGGGTGACCCCACCATCACTCAGCCGGCTTCCGACTCCCATAGCGCTTAGTGCGCCTCAGGGAGACCCTAAACTCTGTCTTACATTCTTATGCATTGGGGACAATGCATGCTTTTCAGTTGGGGGTGGGATAGCCTTGTACACTCTGTTTACTTTTTGAAATCCTTGAACTCTTGTACATTTTTTTTTATGTTATATAACTCTTCGAAGTTATCGTTAAAATTTTGTATATACTGTGTTGTTTATCGTTAACTTGTGTTGACTTTGTGCATATGTTAACTTTGAATATATTGTGTTGTTTATCGTTAACTTGTGTTGTCTTTGTGAATATGTTATCTTTGTATATAAAAAAAACAAGTAGATAGTTGTATTCATGTTCATCCTTAGTAATTAGCGATGAATTCTCCTTGGTTTTTCTTCGCGGGGTTCTTTTCCAAGGGTGTAATAGTAGAACCATGGCATAAGGATGAAATGTGTTGACCGGTTTGGTGTAATTGTCTAGTCTCAAGCATGTGTGTCTGTAAATACCTATACCCTTCCGTTAATATATATATAGAATATATATATATATATATATATATATATATATATATATATATATATATA
>ML287218.1:6529-29798 GCA_005239495.1 Nicotiana undulata
TATGTTTTGCAACGTGTTGTTCTTCTGAGGTTCAATGAAATGAAATTATGAAATATATGGGAGCGGGCCATACGCCACGGCGGAAATAAAATGAAATTATGAAATATATGGGAGCGGGCCATACGCCACGGCGGAAATGAAATGAAATTATGAAATATATGGGAGCATGCCGTACGCCACGGCGGAAATGAAATGAAATTATGAAATATATGGGAGCGGGCCGTACTCCACGGCGGAAATGAACTGAAATTATGAAATATATGGGAGCGGGTCGTACGCCACGGCGGAATTGAAAAGAAACTGTGAAACATATGGGATCGGGCCGTACACCACCGCGAGTGTAGAAAAGTACCTTATGGGAGCGGGCCGTACGTCACGGCGGATCTAAAAATTGGTGATTATTGTTTCATTCGGTGGTCTTACTTTTGAAAGTGCTTTATTGTTTAAGTTCAGTAACTGTTTGGATTTTTCTGTTCTCAGTACGTGTACTTGTTGCTTATTTTTCCCTGACATGCCTACCATATTTCATCATATNTTTTGTTATATTTCTCCGCTCACTTCATTCAGACGGAGACTCTGTATATACTGTAGTCATTATATATTCAGTAGTTGCCCATGACACTCGTGACACTAGTTCCTGGCACACACGCGTAGTGTATATTTATATTTTGGGGTTTTGGGATGTATATCTATGTGTGCATTTTATTTCTGCTTGTATCTACTAGGATTTCACTTCCGCTCAAGGATAGTATCATGTTTGTCGTTATAAATTGGGAATCTTTGACTGTTTAACTAGATGGGAAAGGTATCACTTGGCGTAATTATTGTTGGCTTGCCTAACCCCGTCGTTGGGCGCCATCACGACTCGGATTGGGATTTTGGGTCGTGACAAAAACTTTTGTTAATCACTGCTTTAGAAGAACGTTCGTGGAAGTACCTCTCTTCGAGGTTTTGTTGGAAGGTGAAAACCCATGGTAACTGAGGGTTTTTTTACTTCTTCCCTTTTTGAGCTTTATTTGATCCCGTTCATTTGGTAGGGTTTCCTGCTCGTGGAATTTCTGCTACGGATGTGTCCGCTTCAAAGCTGTCCCTGGGTAAGGCTCAGGAGATCATTGTTGGCTCCTCCTCGTCGAGAAGAAAGGCAAGTGGGTCCAAGACCTTAGAGGATGAAGAAGAACAAGAGGAGGGTTCGATGTTCCATAGGTCACGTAGGAGGAGTGTCGTCTCTGACGATGAATCTGCGCCTGTTGTTGATCCTCTCGTACTTGAATCAGAACTTTCCTCTCCCGAAGATGCAACTCACTCTCCTGTTCGTGAGTCCATTGATCACCTGTTCCGACAAGGGTTTGGTACCGTTTTTGATGAAGCCCCTCTTGCTGTTTTCTCTCATCCTGTTTCTACGGAACTTTCGTTTATTGCTTCTGTTGCTGTTTCTGCTCCCGTTGCTGTTTCTGTTCCTCAGCCTACTCCGCCCGTAGCTCCTTCACCCGCTCCCACTTTCGTGCCTTCTGCTGTTGAATTAGGGTCTTCCAGCAGGGGGGTGATGAAACAAGTTACAATAGAGGTTCCTGCGACGGTCAGCCTCTTGAAAAAGTCGGGCCAGGCTGATGTATGGTTAAAACCCTTGATAGGCCCGGTTTAGAAGTCTAAGCTGGAAAGCCGCAACTCCTTGACTTGGATGAACGAGATTGTGCACTCGTCCCTAAAGGTAAAACTTGCTCTTCTTTCATACGTATTTATGTATATTTTTACCGTACCTGACTTATCCTTTTATGTAGATCAACCTTATAAGCACAGAGTTAATGAAGAGAATCGTTCAAGTGGAGAAATCAACGAATAACTTCCATACTGAGGCTGATAATTGGAAGGAGTAGTACAAGAGTTTACAACTTGATATGGAGGAAATGGAGGAGGAAAAGTGTACCTTGGAGCAGCAGGTTAGAGTTATTGCACCAGAAATGGCCATAGAAAAGGCATCTTCAAACTAGGAAGGTAAGGACAAAAGTATCTTGGAGTCTTCCTTTGCTGAGCATTTTTCCCATGCCACTGAAGAGATTAGAAGCCTGAAGGCATTGTTGGATCAGAATGAGGCATACTCTGGTGAACTTGTACAATTGCTCACCCAAACCCAAGAAGACCTCCGTAACTCTTCAAATAAAGTCCAGTTCTTGGAAAGATCCCTTACTCCTTTGCAGGCTTCTCATGATGCTGCCGTGGCTGATAGAGATGAGCTAAGAGTTGAAGCTGAACAATGGGAGAAGGACTATGAGGCTCTTGAGGAAAAGCAGCTGTCGATGTTAGTTGGGCTTACTTGAATGCCCGACTTGACACATTGACGGAAATGTGCCAAGAGAATTTTGACGTGGAAGCTGAAATAGACAAGACCAAAGAGACGATTGAAAAGTCTCGGCAGAGTCAAAACTTCTCATCACCTGAAGTTGAGGTCCTTGATGAAGCTGCTGCACAAGCCTCGCCATCTCACGCCGCTCCTCCTGCCAGTGAAGACAACCCCCCATCTAGTGAAAGAGTTTAAGGAATTTGATCCCCTCTTTTTTTTATTTGGAACAATTGGTGGTTACCCCCGGTCCCATTGGGGATAAAGTTTGATCCTTTGTAAGTCCCCAACTTACAACCTAGGGGGACTTTTGTATAAACAAATCCGGCTTAGACTAAGTTAATACTTAGTTTTTTTGCCGTAATATATCAATATTAATATTAGCATGACTTTTGATTTCTTCGAGTTTTTGTTTCACTCTTAAGTTTTTGCATGCTTTCGTTTGAGGTTTTTGGTTTACCCCTTAGTTTTGGACTTTGCATTGAAAAATACTTAGATTTATCGTACCTTTTCGTGATAGGCACGATTTATAAAAGAGGGCCCTTTGATCGACACTTAATGAATAAGACGTCTCAACTTCATAATGGTGTAACTATACAAAAGAGAGAGAGGAATTTCACATGTTTTTCTTAACAATGTTTTGAAGAAAGTCTTTGTATTATTTCAAACTTTCGTAACATTTTACATGTGTTTGAGTATCGTCCATAACTCTTTTGTAACTATTTTTCGTACAACAGATTTGGTATAAACACGAGGGTATGAACTTGTATCCGTAACTGTTTTTCTTTTGCAAATTTATTTTTTGAATTAATACAAGGGTATAACTGTTTTCATTTACAATATTTTTTGAATAAATACAAGGGTATGAATTTTTACCCATAACTATTTTTGTATACAACAATTTTTGAATAAATACAAGGGTAATACTTTTTTATCCGTAACTGTTTTTATTTACAACAGTTTTTGAATAAGTACAAAGATATGCATTTTTACTCGTATTTAGCATTCTTCCTTTAACCTAAACATTCGTTTACATTTACGAATATGTTTTGAAGGTTTCCGTATCAGGCTTTGTGTTTTTGTCTTTGGCTCTTTGATTTTTCTCATAATGCTTGACTTGTTGGAAAGATGGATCTTCAGGCTTTGAGCTTTGACTTTTTTGATAGTCTTCTTTGCTTCTTCTTTGCCTTCCATACTATATAGTCCCCCAAGTATTTGAGCTTTGAAGAATGAAATCTCGAGCACTTGACTATTCCTTCCTTGTAGTCCTTTTCCTGAAAAGGAAAAACATACGGCACTCGAAGGTATATAGTTTAGATGATGACTGCTTAACCCTTAAAGACGTCCATCAGAAAGTTGTAACCCTAGACCGGGAATTCAGTTACTTCCTCGTGTCTATGCAGGTCTAATATCATCATCTGGTGATGGGTTAGCTTTTTGCCTACCATCTAAAATGGTTAGTATAATTTTAACTGTACGAAAGTAAAATCGAACATAAAGATACCTGACCGGGGGTATTCCTTTTACTTAGAAGTAATACTTCTTCAAATGAACAACATCCCATCTTGTTGGTAAGATTCTGCCATCCATAGTCGCTAGCTCATAAGCGCCTTTTCCAGCAATGCCACAAACTTTGTAAGGTCCTTCCCAATTTGGATTTATTTTTCCTACACCGGCTTCCTTTGTCGATTGGAAGACTTTTTGAAAAACAAAGTCCCAAATTTTGAAATATCTGAGGACAGCTTTTCTGTTGTAATATCGCTCTATTATTTGTTTTGGGTTGCCATACGTATTAATGCAGCTTCTCTCCTTTGCTCGAGAAAATCCAGATTTGTTCTCAACTCGTCGTTGTTTGTTTCTTCCGTTTCTATTGTGAATCTCGTGCTTGGTTCTATGATTTCCACCGGTATTAAAGCTTCTGAACCATAAACAAGTACGTATGGATTTTCTCCCGTGGCTGTTTTTGCAGTAGTTCTGTAGGCCCATAATACTGCCGGTAGCTCGTCAGGCTAGTTTCCCTTGGCTTTTTCCAACCATTTCTTTAAGTTGTTGACAATGATTTCGTTTGTTGACTCGGCTTGCCGATTAGCCACTGGGTGATATGGTGATGAAGTGATTCGTTTGATTTGCCAGCTTTCGAAGAATTCTGTGATTTGTGAGCCTATGAATTGTAGGCCATTGTCACATAAGATCTCCTTTAGTATTCCAAAGAGGCATATTATGTGTCGCCATATGAAGCTTTTCAATTCTTTTTCTCGCACCTGTTTAAAAGCATCTGCCTCTACCCATTTTGTGAAATAATCTGTTAACACGAGTAAGAACCGTACCTTTCCTTTAGCTGGGGGAAGAGGTCCCACTATATCCATGCCCCATTTCATGAATGGCCACGGTGATACCACTAGGTGGAGTAATTCTGCTGGTCGATGCATATTGTTAGCATATCGTTGGCTTTTGTCGCATTTAGCTACGAAATTCTCAGCGTCCTCTTCCATTTTCGGCCAATAGTACCTTGCTCTAGTTAGGGTTTTGACTAAGGATCTCGCTCCTGTGTGGTTTACGCAGTGTCCCTCGTGTACTTCCTTCATCACGTACTCCATTTGATTGGGTCCAAGGCAGTTTTCTAGGGGACCTCCAAACATTTTACGGTATAAAGTATCACGAACTAGGCAGTACCGTGCAACTTTCCGGCGAAGTGCTTGAGCTGCTTTTTTATCTTCAGGTACGGTACCATTCTGCAAAAAATTTACAATTTCGTTTCTCCAATCCCAAGTTAAATTGTTAAATGTTACCTCATTTTTGTCCTGGCCGATTGCTGAATGAAATAAGTGTATCATAATTTCATTGTCTTTATTCGTTACGTCGGTAACTGCTGCGAGGTTAGCCAATGCATCCGCTTCTGCATTTTCCTCCCTGGGTATTTGCATAACCTTCCATGGCTGGAATTGTCTTACTAGGTCTCATGTCTTTTCCAGATATTTCTGAATCCGAGCCTCTCTAGCGGTATAAGTCCCCTGCATCTGGTTTACCACTAGTTGAGAGTCACTTTTGATCACGATCTGCTCAATTGAGAGTTCTCGTGCTAGTTCAAGCCCTGCAATGACAGCTTTGTACTCTGCTTCATTGTTAGTTATGGGATAACATTTAGTAGCTTGTCTTATCTTCTTACCCGTAGATGATATTAGAACGATTCCCAAAACCAGCTCCTTCTATATTAGAAGAGCCGTCTATAAATAGGGTCCATATTCCTGGTTTAGCCCCGTTGAAGATTTGTAATTCTTTTTCCACTTCAGGGATTATGCTAGTATTAAATTCAGCTATGAAATCAGCTAAAATTTGAGACTTTATTGCAGTCCTAAGCTGATATATTATGTCATGTTCTCTTAATTCTATTGCCCACTTAGCTAATCCCTGATAACTCTTATTTATGCAAAATATTTCTCAGTGGATATGAGGTTACAACAGTAATTGGGTGACATTGAAAGTACGGTCTTAACTTTCTAGCTGCCATGATTAGAGCTAAGGCTAATTTTTCTACGGTCTTAACAGTAATTGGGTGACATTTTTCAAGCCAAAAGGCATGATTTGTAACAATAAGTCCCCCTATTTGTAATAAAGGAAGTTTTTTCCTCGTCTGAGGGATCCATTTTTATCTGATTATAACCAGAGTACGCATCTAGAAAGCTTAACAATTCATGACCTACAATGGCATCAATCATTTTTTCTATGTAAGGTAATGGAAATGAGTCTTTAGGGAATGCTTTATTCAAATATGTGTAATCTACGCATACTCTCCATTTACCATTCTTTTTGGGTACCACTACGGTATTAGCTAGCCAATTAGGATATTTTACCTCACGTATTGAACCAATTTTCAAGAGTTTCTGTACCTCTTCATCGATCACTTGGTTCTTGAATGGTCCTTGCTTTCTTTTCTTTTGCTTGACATGCACGAAGGATGGATCTTCATTTAGTTTATGAGTCATCACTTCTGGAGGTATACCTGTCATATCTAAATGGGACCAAGCAAAACAATTTGCGTTAGCTTATAAATATTCAATTAACTTACCTCTTTTCGCGGGGCGTAGTCTCGTGCCTTTATGAACATTTTTCTCAGGCTCCTGTTCGAACATTGGGATAACTTCGAGCTCCTCAGTAGTTGTTTTGATATGCTCGTCTTCTTCTGGCTCCTGAATGACGACGGGTCTGGAATCCATGTCCGTATGTTTTGATGTTGCCTCTGTGGTGATTTGGTTCACCTTTTCGTGGCTATCTTCTTCCGTATCTATTTGGGGTGACTTCCTCGTCTTTTGATTCTTCCTCTACCTCTTTTTCGTTAGAGTGTACTACTGAGTTTATATTCCTTGAGGTCTGCTGATTGCCTCGAATCTGTTGAATTCCCCATTTGGAAGGGAATTTAATTACCTGATGTAAAGTAGATGGTATTGCTTCCATATCATGGATCCATGGTCTCCCCATGATTACGTTGTAAGACATATCATTATCAATGACTTGGAATTTCGTATTTTTGATTACTCCTTCCGCATAGGTAGTAAGATCAATTTCTCCTTTTGTTATGACCTTAGAGTTGTCAAACCCAGATAAGGCTCGTGCTTTTGGGATTACTCGATCCTCCATTAGCATTTCTTCCACAACTCTCAAGACAATTATATTGACTGAGCTACCAGGATCAATCAACACTCCTTTTACGTTAGTGTCAGTATAAGTAGGGATATTACCAGTGCGTCATTATGAGGAAGCAGTAGTCCGTTGATATCTGCGTCGCCAAATTATATATTATCTGCTTCCATGGCTTCACTAATCCACTTCCCGTGTGTAATTGTGAATTTGGTTGTTCTTTTGCAAACTACTCCGTTCACCTCTTCTCCTCCGTGTGTCACATTTACCGTTCCGTTTGGAGACGGTGGCTTTGGGAGTTCTAGCCTGTTCTTCATATATGTCTGTTTACCTTTTTCACTAAATAGCTCTGTTAGATAGCCATGTTTTAATAACTGTTCCACCTCACCTTGCAATAACCTGCAATCTGATGTTATGTGTCCATGATCGTTATGGAATTCGCACCAGAAGTCTGGATTCTTTCTATTTGGATTCGATCTCATTTCTTTGGGCCATCGAACTTTATCGCCCATGTTTCCCATTACTGTAATTAATTCAGAAGTACTTACATTGAAGTTGTAGTCTCCAATTCTTGCATTACCTCTATTTTGTTCATCCCGATCCTTTCTGGATATTGACGAGGATGAGCTCGTATCTCTATTTGATGATTTATATTCTGACCGTGTGTTTTCAAACTTGGAACGAGTTTCTCGTCCCGAAGGTCCCATATATGGATCATACCTGTTCTTACCTGTTCTCCTTTCTGGTTCGGAGCATTTAGAGCTGGTTCGAGCTTCAGCTCTTGATTGAGCAATGGTGTCTTCTTCTATTCGTAACTTGGTGTTGTAGCTGTTATAGACATCGTCCTATGTCATGGCTGGGAATTCTCTCAAGCTTTACTTGAGTATTCTCGTGGCTTCTGACCTTCTATCATTTAAATTTCTTGCAAACGCCATTGGTGCCCAATTGTCAGGTACCCTTGATAGGAACATTCTTTCTCGTTGAAACCTGTCTACAAACTCACGGAGCAACTCCGCGCCTCCTTGTTTTATTTTGAATATGTCTTCCATTCATTTTTTGACTTTTTGTGCACCGGAATGTGCTTTTATAAAAGAATCTGCAAGCTCAGTAAAAGAGTCAATAGAATTTTTGGGTAGAAGAGCCATGTTAGTGCTCCTTTGGTGGGTGTCTCTCCGAACGTCTTGACCAGTACTGATTCAATTTCTTGTTTAGTCAGATCGATGCTTTTTACTCCTGTACTAAAAGCAGTTACACGATCACGTGGATCAGTTGTCCCATCGTACTTGGGAATATTAGGCATTTTGAATTTCTTGGGAATAGGCAAGGGTGCAACACTTGGCTTCCAAGGTTGTTGAGAATATCTATCAACGTCAATGCCCTTGATGACATGTGGTACTCCAGGAATTTGTTTGATTCGATCGTTTTGTTCCTTCACCTGTTTTTGCAAGGTTAGTAATAAGGATTGTAATTCTAAATTATTGGACATACCTGGTCTTGTTTCGAGAGACTCATTCGGTGTGCCTCTACTTCCTGAGGTCGCTAATACGGATTGTGGATTTTCCACAGTTGCAGTGTTGTTAGGAGGAGGTGTAGGTGATACAGCTGGTAGCCCCCTCATGAAAGCCTGTAAGGTTTAGTGAACATAGTCCCCAGCCTTTTGTTTTACAGGGTCTTGTTCTCCTGTTTGTTCATTTCCATTGCGATCATTGTTTTGAGTCATAGATCTCTCTGGGGATTGTTCCCTTGAGCCTTGTGGGGATCCTGAAGGTGATGGAACTGGAGTTCCAATTCTCTATTGGTTGTTGTCATTGGCATTCGACATAATTCACAGAATGTTGTATGAGAAAAAAACAGAGATTATCAGATTCCCGGTAACAGAACCAATTTGTTTAACCAAAGAAATAGAAAATTGCCAAAGCTATTTTAAGAAGAACTCGGGTTTCTGATAATCAAGAGAATATGCAAATAATTGTAAATAGATTCCTAAATAGAAAGCAGTAAAGATGCGTAAACGTAAGTATGTTTCAATAGTAGTTCGAACGTGTCCTTACAAGTTATATTTTACTCCATTATATAGGGAATTTCTTAATATAACGTCTACTCTTTTCAGTGATGGATCATTAATGACTAATAATGGCATTAATGTAACGTTACAATGATTAATCGTAACTGTTGCATGAAGATTATGTAACATTTGGCTCATTGATTGAAGATCTTCGAATTTGCCCTTTATTTTGGCTTGATTCATTTTGACCATGTCTCTTCATCTCCTCAATTAGATTGAGATTCCCGTATCTGATTACCTCGTGGGTATGCTGTTCCGTTCCTCTTTGTCTCGTACCTCTTCGTAAAGTCTCGTCCAGTTGTCATGTTTTCATTGCTCCACATGGATTGCTTAGTCATCATAATTAGTACACATGTGAAGCATATTTTTACGAATACAGTAGCAGCGGTTGATTGACTGATAGAGTTCTCAGGAGTCTTCGAGGTAGCAGCTGGCGATCGCAACCTCGATTTCTCCTTCTTTATCTTCCTATTGTATTTTGTTTTCTCCAGACACTATTATGTCAGCTTTACATTTTGACTTTGTATTTGTAGTAGCTCGTGGCTTGGTGACACTAGATCTGGGTTTGGATTTTTAAACTGTGTTCTAGTGATATTAGGTTTTCAAATGGATTATTATTGTCATTTTGCTTCTGAATTTATAAGTTTTCTGACAAACAAACTTTGCTTCAATGAAATGTGTGGCTTGCCTGATTCCACGACAGGCGCCATCACGACTAAGTGTTTGGGGTCGTGACAGTTATAGACGATACTCAAACACATGTAAAATGTTACAAAAGTTCGAATAATATAAAGACTTCTTCAAAACATTATTCAGAAGAAACATGTGAATTCCTATCTTTCTTTTGTATGTTTACACCATTATGAAGTTGAGACGTCTTCTTCATTAAGTGTCGTTCATAAAAGGGCCCTCTTTTATAAATCGTGCTTATTTAAAAAAGACACGAAATACCGAAGAATTTTTAATGCAAAATCAAATACTAAGGGGTAAAACAAAAACCCGAACGGAAAGCATGCAAACACTTAAGAGTAAAACGAAAACTCGAAAAAAACATAAGTCATGCTAAGAAATGTAAATATTAATATTATGGTAAAAACTAAGTATTAACATAGTTTAAACCAAATTTGTTTATATAAAGTTTCCCCTAAGTTGTCATTTTGGGACTTACTAGAACCAAACTTCACCCCCAAATAGGACCGGGGGTAACCACCAATTGTTCCAAAAGAAAAAAAAGAGAGGATTTGATAAACACTTTCACTAGACACTGGGGGGATTATCTTCATCAGCAGGAGGAGAGGCTTGAGATGGAGAGGCATGGGAAACAGTTTCATCAGGAACGATCTCATCACCCGTTGGGACTTCAACTTCAGGTGATGAAAGTTTTTGACTTTGCCGAGACTTTTCAATCGTCTCCTTGGTTTTGGCAATTTCAACTTCTAGGTCAAAATTTTCTTGGCCCATTTCCGTCAATGTGTCAAGACGGGCATTCAAATAAGCTCAACTCATGTCAACAACTGCCTTGTATTTGAGAGCCTCGTAATCTTTCTCCCATTTTTCAATATCGGCTCCCAGCTCATCTCTTTCAACAATGACAACATCATAAGAAGCCTGCAAAGGGGCAAGAGATCTTTCCA
Organism: Nicotiana undulata; assembly: GCA_005239495.1. Lineage (NCBI taxonomy): Eukaryota > Viridiplantae > Streptophyta > Magnoliopsida > Solanales > Solanaceae > Nicotiana > Nicotiana undulata. The sequence goes on from ML287218.1 coordinate 17,199, forward strand.
GAAATTGATTCTTGTTTGAAGATTCACGGAGGTCTTCTTGAGTCTGAGTAAGTGATTGCACAAGTTCACCTGCATAAGCCTCCTTCTGGTCCAAAAAAGCCATCAAGCTTCTTATCTCTTCAGTAGCATGGGAAAGCTGCTCCGCAAATGAAGACTCCAAGGTGATTTTATCCTTGCCTGCTTGACTTGATGAAGCCTTCTCAATGGCTAGTTCCGCTGCAATTACTCTGATCTGCTGCTCCAAGGTACACTTCTCCTCCTCTACTGCCTCCATGTCAAGCTGAAGACTCTCGAACTGCTCCTTCCAGTTATCAGCCTCAGTATGATAATCATTCGCTAATTGCTCCGTATGAACGATCATTTTCATTAATTATGTACCAATAAGATTGATCTGCACAAAAAGAGAAGTTAGATACAGTAAAGGATATAAAAAAAGAAGAAGAAGGGAGAATGATACAAAGTATACCTTCAAGAACGTGTGTACAATCTCGTTCATCCAAGTTAAGGAGCTATGACTTTCCAACTTAGACTTCTCAACCGGGCCTATCAGAGGCTTCAACCACACATCCGCCTGGCCTGATTTCTTTAAGAGGCTACCTCCCGCAGGAACCTCTATCATTATTTGCTTCATCACCCCACTACTGAAAGATCCTACTTCGATGATAGAAGGCACATAAGTAGGGGTAGATGAAGGAGCCACGAATGGAATAGGCGGGGGAGAAGAAACAGTAACAGGAGCAGTAGATGAAAGTTCCACTAGAGCAGGTGGAGGAAAAATAGCAAGAGGTGCCTCCTCTGAAACTGTGCCAAAGCCTTGGTGGAACAGTTGTTCAATTGATTCATTAGCAGGGGAAGGAGTTACATCTTAAGGATCGGAATGTTCTGACTGAGGTACGGAAGGTGGATCAGTAACTGGAACATATTCATTTTCAGACACGACCTTTCTTCTCTGTGACCTCCGAATCAGCGAACCCTCCCCCTGTTCATCCTCATCCTCCAATGTATGAGACCCACTTGCTTTCCTTTTTTATGAAGAGTAGTTAACAATAATTTCTTGGGCCTTGGCCAAAGAATGTTTCGAAGCAGATACAGCAGCAACAGAGATCCCACGAGCGGGAAACCCTAACAAATGAAAAGGATCAAAGAATCTTAAAGAGAGAAATAAAGGATATATAAAAAAGAAAAAACCTTACCATGGGTTTTCACTTTCAAACCAAACCTCGCTGAGAGGTACTTCCAAGAACGTTCTTCCATAGGAGTGATCAACAACAATTTTTCTACCCAACCACGGAAACCGGGGACTTCCTCGACGGTTCCCATGGTTGCTGCAAAAATAAAAAAAATAAAACTCAGTCTCGGTATTGGAAGTCTATCAAAAATAAAGAAGAAAAGTGAGCAAAACTGTACTCACGTGCAAAGTTCCACTTCTCAGGGAAGGAGATTTTCTTCACCTACCAAGCCTTTAGTAGGGACAACAACATACCGGACATACCATACTCTATCTTTATAATCATCAGGTATAACCAAAACTCTTTAGCTCCTAGCCGCGAAAGTAAAAACTCCTAAGCGAAACAACATCGGAGAGTAGAGATGAATAAGATGATGAAAAGTAAAAGGAACTGAAGCTAAGTTGGCCAAATATCTAAGGCATGCAACTGCCCTCCAGAAAAGAGGACCGATCTGTCCCAAGCACACATTAAAAAATCGACAGAATTCTATGATGACAGGGTCGATGGGAGGATTAAATCCTAAAGTAAAGGGGGTAAGTATACACAAAATAATACCCAGTTCTATAAGAGGTTATTCTCTGATTCTCATTGGGAGCTAAGACTGGAAAATCAGATTTCCAACAACAATCTCTACGCACGAGTGAAACTAAACCCTTAGTGATTTGAGTAGGGTAAATATCAGCACGATCATGAGATGTCATGGAAGAAAGATGTTTACTTATGGCCTCACTATCCTTTACAAAAGAAAACTCGGCAGAAACAATCTCATCGATTTTTGGATCAGGAAGTGGTTCGTTAGGTTCCTTACCCTTAGAAGAAGATCTAGAAGCTCTAGCCTTCGAAGAAGACAGAGAAATATTAGACCTAGAAGATGGCAAAGGAGTATGTTACGAGAAGAAGAAGAACCCCTAGTAGGTGTAGCACTTAAGCTTCTTATCCTACCACCCCTCCTACTCCAGATTGGAGCAGAAGAAGGAGATAGTTCGTCTACAATGATAGCCTTCTTGGGTTCTTGATTTGAGGAAGACATATTTACATGAAAGAAGAATTTACAAACAATGAAGGAAAGTTAGAAGTTTTTTGTGAAAGCAAAGGCAGGAAAAGGGGTATTTATACTCAGAGGCAACCGTCAAAAAATGAAAAAAACACTGATGTGAAAGTCATAATTGAAACTGTCACTTCGTGACTGATGCAGCCGCAAAAAATCCCTAAAAGGCGCTGATGAATTGCAGAATCAATAAGAAAATGCCACATGGCACGAGCATTAAATGGAAGTGACAAGCGACGCATACATTTAGAGACAGATGCGGTGGTACGAATGAAGCGGCGGCAAAACTTTCCCGCCATAAATGAGTATCCACTTACCAAATATTTAATTGATAAATAAATGGTAAGTGGGGGGACTATATGTATTGGTAAAAAATATACTTCACACGTGTAATATTTCTGATGACAAGGAAATCTATGTGGAGTAATGGAAACATGACATCTGGTAAGAAATTTACAAAGAGGTACGGGACAAAGAGGAACAAAATATCATACCCACAGGATAATTATATGCGGAAACCTCAATCTAATTGAGGAGTTGAAGAGACACGGTCAGAATGAACCAAGGCGGAATAAAGGGCGGATTCAAAGATCTTCAATCAATGAGCTAAACGTTACATAATCTTCACGCAACAGTAACGATTACCTATTTTAACGTTACATTAATGACATTATTAGTCATTAATGATCAATCATTAAGAGGAGTAGACGTTATATTAAGAAATTCCCTATAAAAGGGAGTAAAATCTCACTTGTATGGACACGATCGAACCAATACTGAAATTATTAGTTAATTTCCTTAGTTATCAGAAACCCGAGTACTTCTTAAAATAGCTTTAGCAGAGAATCTAATTCTTTGGTTAAACAACTGTTATGATATATTTTTGTTTCTCTAGTTAAAATCTTCCTGTTAGTTTTGTTATAAGTTTTAGTTTATTAGGCAATATCTAATTTTTATGTGTTGGCACTTTATACTATCAAGTTAAATTAATTCACAATAATATGTTTTAAAATATAATTCACGCCGTTGGTGACACTGACCTTCAATACCATAACAAGAAACTACAGAGGCCGAGGAGGGCATAAACCAAACCTCTGCTATAAGAAATTGATTAAACTTTCAAGATCTAAACTTAAAAAATAATCCGAAAATATATGTAATTCTGTTCGCCATAAGAACTGTTGGTGAAAATACAAATACAATTGACAAATAAAATGAAGAAAATAAAATATCTTCATGTTGAGGCGTGAATATTTCGCTCTCTTTAAGGAGATTCAAGCCCAATGCAGCAAAGTCTTCACTCAGTAATCCTCTTGACTTGTCACCACCAAGGTACAACAACTCGATCACATCGTATGACTCGAACAAACTCTGGACAAGTTGTTGAGTACAAAGCTCCACCAACATGAACACCATCCTTCAACAAAAGTAAAAATTCTCTTCTTCTTCTTTCACAACTTTAACCTCACTTTACTGCAACACTCTACAATTATTTTTCACACCACATTATGGAAGAAAGACTCCTATTTATAGGTGTAGGAATTCTTCCTTGAATTAAATTGGAAGAAAGTGGGGTAATAATTTATGAAATCATGGAGAACATGGGATAATGGTTAAATTATTATGTAATTAGTAGTATAACATGGGAGACGAATTATAAAAGGATTATGACCATTTTCTACATCATGGAGTTGTGAAAGTTATGGGAGTTATGACTATTTTCTACATCATGGAGTAGTGAGAGTTAAGAGAGTTATGACATACTTTATTTTAATGATAAAATACTATTATACTAACATTCCCAGACTCATTTAATAGAAGAATAAGAGAGTTTGCCAGTTGAAAGGAGACTATCATTGCATAATGAAGGTGTGCTCTGTATTGAACCTTCACTTAGTAAAACAATGATCTTTACTCCAGAGTCAAAGGTGGTCTCAGACTTGAACTATGACTGCTTTAGGGATGTAAATTATCACTGCTTACACAAAATAATCAAGGTGTTGACATGAGCTTTATTAGCCAGCACATTACAACCATGTGCTATCTCGATTTTCATGAGTGTTTTTGAGAACAAGCCAAATTCTCATAGGAAGCGGCCTACTTCCACACTCACATAGGTGAAATCTGTCAAGGGTGTTCCTGTAACTCTAACACCCCACTCATACGAGCTACAAATTTTTATTAAGAGTTAATAAAACTCAACCTCGCAAATCATTACAGAATATATGTACTCACACCATAAGGATGGAACAATAATAAAAATAGTGCATTTCAAACCAAGCCATCATATGATTCGTTCTTCCCATTAAACCTGGTTATAGGATCTCTAGTCCCCAAGTTGAGTTTCCTCATATATGACTTATGAGTTTATGGGCTTCAATCCCACCCCCCTCGATATGCTCCAGACCATTTCTCTTGCTAAGACCTTAGTCAGTGGATCTGTAAGATTATCACAAGATTTACCATAATCAACATTAATTGGTACCACTAGTCAAATATGATCTCCTAGCACTGTGTTTTCTCCTTATAGGTCTGGATTTACCGTTATTACGGTTTTGTACTCTATCAATAGCACCGATGCTATTACAATGAATTAAAATAGGAGGAATTGGTTTTTCAAAATAAGGAATTTGAAATAATAAATCTTTCAACCAATTAGTTTCCTCACTAGCTGAAGCTAAAGCAATTGGCTCATCCTTTATGGTGGAGTTAACAATTATAGTTTGTTTTTTCAATTTCCAACAAATAGCACCACTTCTAAAAGTAAAAATATAACTTGTAGTAGAACAGGAATCACAAGATAAAGTGTTCCAATATGCATCAGAAAAGCCTTCGAGTACATCAGGATATTTTCTAATTTTTGTACCAAGTAAATACCTCATTTTTTATGGCATGCCAATGTTTAATACCTATCTTGCTTGTAAACCTGCTAAGTACTCCTACTGCGTATGCAATATCAGACCGAGAACAAGCGGTCACATATCTCAAGTTTCAAATTAAGCTAGCATATTTCTTTTGGTTTATCAGATCATTGTTGCTTTGTACATGAAATAAGTTAATACTTGAATCAGAAGGGGTTACAAGATGTTTGCAATCAATAAAATTTTATTTTTTCAAAATTTTCTCAACATAATAGGACTGGTGAAGGGAAATTTTATCACATTTTCTAGTAATCTCCATTCCAAGAATGAAATTTGCCTCACCCAAATCTTTCATGTCAAAACGGCTACTAAGCATGCTTTTATTTCTCCAATAACATTCATGTTAGAGTCAAATATTAAAAAACTATCAACATAGAGGCAAACAATTACATGTGATTTATTCCATGACTTATGATAGATGCACTTATCACACTCATTTGATTTAAAACCATTTTGAATCATGCAGGAATAAAAGTTTTCATGCCATTGCTTAGGTGCCTGTTTCAAGCCATATAGGGATTTAGTAAGTTTACACACTTTACTTTCTTGGCATGCTTCTATAAAACCCTCGGGTTGATCCATATAAATTTCTTCATTTAGGTCCCCATTTAAAAAATCAATTGTTACATCCATTTGATGAATATGCAAATAAAAAGTTGCTGGAATAATAATTAAAAGTCTAATGGATGTAATTCTAGTTATTGGAGAAAAAGTATCAAAACATTCTAGGCCTTCTAGTTGCTTAAAACCTTTAGCAACTGTAACGACCCGGTCGGTCGTTTTGAGAGTTAGCGCCCCGATCCCCTAATAAATGATTTCTAAACTTTTATATCTGCTTATGGGACTTTTTAGAATGATTAGTTGTGAAATTCGGAGAGTTTTTGGACACATATAAATGAGTTTAAGCTTTAAAAATCGGGCCGTAGATGGAACTGTGTGAAGACGGATCCGGAATAGAAATCCGTCGACTCTGTTAGATACGTTGGGTGATTTCAGGGTTAGGAGTGTGTTCGGAATATGTTTTTGAGGTCTGTAGTAGATTTAGACATGAATTGGCGAAAGTTAGAATTTCGGCGGTTTCGGCTGATAGGAGAAATTTTGATATCGGTCTCGGAATGGAATTACGAAAGTGGCTGTAGGTCCATTGTGTCATTTGTGACCCGTGTGTAAAATTTGAGGTCATTCGGAGTAGTTTTGACGTGTTTCAGCATCGGTTGTGGATTTTAGAAATTTCATAAGTTTTTAGGTTTGAATCCATGCATAATTCTTGATTTTGGTGTTATGTGATGTGTTTTGAAGGCTTGACCAAGTTTAAATGAGGTATTAGGACTGGTTGGTAGGTTTGGTTGAGATCTCGGGGGCCTCAGGTGTGTTTCGGATGCTCAATGGGCATTGTTTTAGCCTTGTGTGATTGCTGGTTTTTCTGGTGTAAGTGCAACAGTTCTTCCTTCATCGCGATCGCGTAGAGTAAATGGAGGCAGGTAGGATTTTTGTACATCGCGATCACATGAAATGGATCGCGATCGTGTAGGGTGGGCAGCTTAGCCACTGCTTTCTCATAAGTCATGTCGCGTTCGCGTAGAATAAAGTAGGCGGCAGAGGATTTGAGTGTTTCTCTACACGGTCGCGTGTAGCCAACCACGATTGCGTAGGTCTGGGGTAATTGAGAATAGCATTCACGAACGAATCCTCGCGTTCGCGTAGTGTTATTTGAGGGCACGTGTGAGTTGCTCTTCGCGATCGCGACTGGGTGTTTGTGATCGCAGTGAAGAAAACAAAGCTGGGCAGAATAAACCCAAAATCGAGGGTTTATACCATTATTCATATTTTGAACTTGGGAGCTCGGGAAAGTGCAATTTTTGAAGAGATTTTCACCTGCGCGATTTGCGTAAGTAGTTCCTACTCGGTTTAGACTAATTTCCATGAATATACACTTAAATCTATCCTTTAATTTTGAATTTATGGTGAAAAATTGGAGAAAAATTGGATAAAGTTCTTAGGCCAAGTTTTTGAGTTTTGATTGAGATTTTGGTATCCGATTCGAGTAATTCTTATATCGTTAGACTCGTGAGTGAATGGGTGTTCGGAATTTTTAATTTTTACCCGATTCCGAGAGTGGGCCCGGGGGACTTTTTGGGAAATTTTCCTACTTTCGCGTATTAGTTTCGAACTAATTAGCTATATTAATTTCTTAAAGTGATATTTACATTACGCACTTGAATTGAATAGATTTGGGCCATCCGGAGTCGGGTACTCATGGCAAGAACGTGGTTTTGAGTTGAGTAGAGCAGTCGAGGTAAGTGGCTTGCCTAACTCTGTGTTGGGGGCTTCCCCTTAGGTTGTTTTGGTATAAATTGTTGTGTGGGCGCCGTGTACGTGAGGAGACGAGTACGTATACGGGCCATTATTGCAAAAATTTCATTTTTCTCCGAAAATTATAAATCGTTTTTCTCTTATTACCTTGCCTTACTGTGTTAAATTGTTCAACTTAGATTATGAAAGCATGCTTACCTGTTTAACATTAAATCTCTTATCTGACACTATGTGCGCCATGTTAGATAGCTTATTGCTTTCCCTACATGCTATTTGATGAACCGTTTCAATTGATGCCTTATCTGTCATTCGTTCCGCATTGCATATTTAAATTGGGACTACAGACGTATTCCGGGAGATCCCCCTGTAATGCGTATTTAAATTGGGACTACAGACGTATTCCGGGAGATCCCCCTGTACTGCATCTTTATATTTGGGACTACAGGACGATATCCCGGGAGATTCCACTGTGTGATACGTTGTGCTGAGCCGAGGGCTCCATGTTACTGTTTTATTTTATATTATTCCTTTTTACTGCTTACCTTGGAATTTACTTTTCTTTTTGTACTATTTTTAAACTGTTTACTTATAAATCCAGTAGGGCCTTAACCTGACCTCGTCACTACTTGACCGGGGTTAGGCTTGGCACTTACTGGGTACAAATTGTGGTGTACTCATGCCCTTTCCTTCACATATTTTTTGTGTGCATATCCAGGTACCAGTACTCAGTTCCGTGGCTAGGGGTCATTGTAGCTGCTTCGAGGAGATCGCAAGGTATTTCTGCCGCATCCGCAGAGCCCTTCGAGTCACCTTCCACTCCAGATTTAGATAGACTTTTAATGTATTTCCTTTCATTGTATAGAGCTATCTTGGTGTAGAGCTTGTGACTAAACGTGACATTTCGCGTTTTGGAAGTTATAATTGTACACGCCGAGCGGCTATGTAATGTCTACTTGTGTTTTCCTTTATGTATTTATTTTATTATATTTATTTTCCGTAAATTTTAGGCTTACCTAGTCGTAGAGACTAGGTGCTGTCACGATGCCATCCGGAGGGTAAATTGGGTCGTGACAACAACTAACCTAGCCATATACTTATCAACGGATCCATCCGGTATTACTTTTTCTTAGGACCCATTTTCACTCAATTATTTTACAACCTGGTGGTAAATCAATCAACTACCAAGTTTTATTAGAAATTAGTGACTCAATTTTATCATTTACAACATCTTTCCGAAAAACAACATCAGGTGACAATAAAGCTTCTTGTAAAGTAAGCGGGTCATTTTCAATATTAAAAACATAAAAATCAGGAACAAAGTATTTTCTATTATAGCTATTTTACTTCTTCTAACTCAAAAGCATCATTTTCTTCATTTTGAAAAATAGAAGTAGAAGAACTAGGCATAGACAAAAAATTATCTTTATCTCTTTGACCCCACTATTTTTAGACTCAAATAGAAATTTATTTTCATGAAAACCTGATTCTATAATTATATTCTCTTCTAGATTTAAAAATCAATATGTTGTACTATTAGAAGAATAACCAAGAAAAGCACAAGCGGTAATATTTTTACCCAATTTTATAATTTTAGGATCCGTTAGCCTAACATAGACTAAACAACCCGAAACTCTTAGATAACCCAAATTTGTCCTGTGATTTTTCCACAACTCAAATGATGTCAATTTTGTTTCCTATGAGGCACCCTATTCAACACATAACATGGAGTCAAATAGCTTAAGCCCACAAATTTAAAGGTGCATTTCACTCAATAAGCTTGACATTAATTAACTCTACCAAAGTTCTATTTTTTCTTTCAGCCACACTGTTTGATGCAGGAAAATAATGTGGAGTAGTTTAATGAATTATTACCAATGATCTAACAAAAAAATTAAATTCATCAGACTCATATTCACGATCTCTATCACTTCTAATTCATTTTTTTTTTTTACCGAATTGATTTTCAATCTCATGGAGATAATTTTTAAAATTTTCAAACGCATCACTTTTATTTCATCAAGTAAATATATGTGTACTTAGAAAAATCATCAATAAAAGTGATAAAATATCTATTTTCTCCACGAGTTAAAATTTCTCCAAGTTCAAAAATATCAACATGAACTAATTGTAACAATTCAGTTTTTCTCTCAACTTGGAAATGAGGTCTTTTAGTTATTTTAGCTTTAGTACAAGCCTCACATTTTTCAAAATTCTTTTTAATTATTTGGATTAATCTTAAACTTCTCATTATTCCCACATAACGATTATTAATATGACGCAAATGAGCATGCCAAAAATTAGTAGAAGTGCATATAAACAGAACCAGAAGAAGTTTTATCCATCTCAACATTCAACTTGAACATCCCATCACATGCATACCCCTTACCCACAAAATACCCCTTTTCACTATTACATATTGATCATTCTCAATAATTTGTTTGAATTTTGCCTTGATAAGATGAAAACTAGACATCAAATTTTTTTCTCATTGAAGAAGTATAAAGTACGTCTTTCACCGTTAGTATTCTTCCTGAAGTTAACTTCAACTCGACATCTCCCTTTCCAAGCATCTGGGTTGTGTGAGAATCACCAAGTATGATGGTTTTGGGCTCCTCATATAGAGTATATACTTTAAAACAATCTCTATCATAGCAAACATGACAGTTTGCTATAGAATCAGCCCACCAACTATCAACATTTTCTACCATGTTAATGTCTGTTATCACCGCCACAAGTGACTCTTCAGTAACGTTTGCCTGTGGTGTAGGACCACATTTACGAAACTTACAAAATCGAGCAATATGACCACTCTTGCCACAAACAAAACATGGTTTCACAATTTGAACTTGTTGATTTTGTGCTTGGTTGTTTGCACCATTATTCTTCTTGGGAGCTCTACCATAATTTTTCTTAAAAGTATTCTTCTTTGGCTTCAAGGAAGTATTTTTGTGAGTTTCAGGAGTAATATTATTTGAAGTAATTGAATTTACCTTTTTAAGATGGGTTATAGAGTGCTCTCTTCCTATTGCATAAGTGCATCTTGGCCTCTTTCCTCAACCTCCATGCAAATTTGCATAATCAACGTCTCAAGTGAAGTTTCTTTTTGTTTGACGCGCATAGCTTTTTGAAATTCCTTCCATGAAGGTGCAAGTTTATCTATTACGCCATAAACAATAAAGTTGTCTCCAATTTTAATATCCTCATACCTGAGTTCTCCAACGATCATTATGAAGTCTTGAACTTGGTCTACTACATATTTGTTATCCACCATTTGAAAACGAAACATTCTGCTAGCAGCATATTTTTTCGCACCATGTTTTCTCAATATCATACTTAGTCTGCAATGCTTTCCAAATTTTCTTTGCAGTAGAATAAGTTCTATCATAATAATCATAAAACTTATCAGATAGACAATTAAGAAGATAATACCAACACTTGTATGAATCATCGTTGTATTTTTTCAATTTTTTATTGAAGGGCAATTAGCTCATCATCATTCATGGGGGAATTGTCTACTTTGCTTGGATTCTTCTCAATTAAAACATAAGAAACATTGAGAAGACTCAAATAAAAAAGTACTTTACCCTTCCATCTCTTGAAATGAGTACCGTTGAATGAGAATGTCTTGTTCAGATCTCCCACCTTAAAATCCGCGGATATTTCAATTGTAGCCATAATGAATCTCCTTAACATTGTTAGTGAAAATATAATTACGGTTGAAAAATAAACTGAAGAAAATAAAATATCTTCAGGATGAGGCACAAATATCTTGCTCTTTTTAAGGAGATTCAAGCCCACTGTAGCAAAGTCTTCACTGGTCCAACAATAATGTCATGACCCGAAACTCAAACTGTCCTGATGGCGCCTATCATGATACTAGGCAAGCCGACAACTCATGAAACCAGACGAATACGTCACAACTAAATACAAAAGTTCCCAAAACCCTGGTGTCACTGAGTACATGAGCATCTATACAATGATATTGTTTGATACACTGTCTAAAAAGTAGAACTAATAAATATGATTGAAAGATATGGGAAGGAGAGCCAAGGTCTGCGGATGCCAAGACAGCTACCTCGATGATATCCGAACTGATGAAACGCCAGGAATCAACAACCACCGTGTCCGGAAATACTTGGATCTGCACACAAAGTGCAGGGTATAGCGTGAGTACAACCAACACAGTAAGTAACAAGTCTAAATTTTAGGCTGAAAGTAGTGACGAGCCTCACATGTACAGTCCAATTATAGAAATACAATACAAAAATGTAGAGAAAACTACCCTCTATAGCCCCTCAAAATTTTAATAGCCCATGTGTCACGACCCAAATCGAAGGGTCACGACGGGCATCCGGTGCCTTACTCAACCGAATACCAACATAACATATCTTTTTTATCATACTATCTTTGGTAACTGGGCCAACATAGCCACAACTCGTAATGTCTAACTATAAGTGGGAAGGCACTGTATCAATGAACCATCTTTCTTAAAACATCAATACATATGAGCCGTCATGGCCTCTGACATACTGTACAAAATGAACCTCTATCTACAAAGCCTCTAAGAGTATTTGACAACAAGTGGGACAGGGTACCGGCCTACCCATAAGTCTGTAGCGAAATTCTGACATAATGACTCATAGATTTGGCTGTACTCCGAATGAAGTGGAGTCTTACCGATCTTTCGTTGAATGCTTACCTCGTCTACTATGAGGGCTCGTCAAACTGATTGTCTATACCTGCATGCATGAATGCAGCGTCCCCAACAAAAGAACGTCAGTACGAATAGTGTACCGAGTATGTAAGGCACATAAATAAGTATATAGAAGACATCAAAGAAACATGGAGTAAATGACTCAACCTGTAAGTCTGGATAACTCTTTAAATCATGAAATACTTATAGTGTCATGCATATGCGTATCAATGTCATGTCGTGCATAGGTACATGTGTTCATAACATCATCAAGCCTCTGAGGGCATCCCATCATATCATCTCGGTCTCTGTGAGCAAAATCATCAATGTATACCAGCTGATTAAGTGGTGGTGCGTATATAACGCCGTAACCTTTTCCCATATCCCATATACATA
>ML287218.1:30039-145160 GCA_005239495.1 Nicotiana undulata
ATATATATATATATATATATATATATATATATAAGTGGGGCCCACAACCTACAAAATTATAAGAGAACTTCCTAAGTTATTAAGTGAGATGTTGAATCTCTACAATATGAGAGATTAAGAATTCAGCCAATTCATACAATTCATGTAGTAGTAACGTGAATCTCCTGAAACAAAATTCAAAACAAGATCTCTTAGCATCTTAGCAACGTGAGGTGTTGAAACTTTAAGGGAGTACGGTGCAATCTTTCTCATGAATATCATACGGATTTTTCCCTACTCTGATCGACGTGTATTAGAGGAATTGTCAAGAGAACCGGCTCAGGTATGTTAAGGCTATCCCTTTTTTCTTTTGGCATGATCTATACGACACAAACGAAATGAGCAAGTGCACAATTTCCATAAATGACTTTATTCATAGAAATACTAGAGATGCTTATGTAGATGATAGAATAATATGACACATGGGGAATCAAGAACATAAGCATCTGTACGACACAATCCATTGATGTGGATTGATATAGAGAAGAGGTGCAAGGTGGGTGTAGCGGTTGGGAGATAGACAAGGATGATGTTGTTTGAAGGAAATAGGGTAAGGACTGGTGAAGGGGCTCATGTTGATCTTTCTACTCAAACCCTTTGGGATGAGAGTAGGAAGGTTTTGTTCCCTAACCTTGTTTGCTTTTTTTTTTTAATGCAGGTAAAAATTGGGGAGCTGGCTTGTATGCTTTGGCCAAACCTGTTAGGGTGGTATTAACATCCTCGATGCTCATTCCCTATATGTGTAACCATTGCACATTCAAGTTTAATCGTGTATCGCATGAGTACTTGAAACATCTTCAAACCTGGCAGCTTTGTAACGTGGAATGTCACTGGAATATGGTGCATTCCTGAAATCTTTTGCATTGTGTATTGTCATGACTGTTGCTTCTTCAAATATTCTATGGTTATACAATTAACAATTAGCATAAAGAATGGAAGAACAATTACTAGACATGCACGCGTGAAGACAACACTGCCCAGAATTGGGCTTAGGTTGTGTTATGCAATTGCAGGAACTATGGCTACATTTTGGAGGAGCTGCTTCACACACTCAGGTACTATAGCACATCAGGAAGGCATATATAATGGGTTCTCATTGATTTATGTAGGGATCATTCACGATTTGTTAAAGACAAATCACAAACCCCATGACCATGTTTCGAAATGGACAGTGTCTTTTTCATATATTTTAGTAAGCTTTCACGTAAGGGCACAATTTGGTGCTTGTTTGGAACATTATGAGGTGCAAGTTGATCGATTGGAGCTTGGCATTTCCCAGATACACGTGTGAAGTCCGGCCACAATGACAAAACTTGGTGCACATTTGGAACTCAACCATTCATGGTTTAGCTAGACCAATTGTGATATGCACAATATTATATACTACCAAAGATGTAGCATGAGTACGGAAATATACATACTGCTATTATATATACTACCAAAGATGAGTACTATGCACAATATTGGTAATAGGCTTGATGTACTTTCATGTTTTAACTTTTTTCACTCTGTGAGACCTCCTGACATTTTGTATTTGGATTTTGTTAATATTAATAAAAATACCACAAAGCAACCAGCTTAGTGGTATAGTTGCTTAAAAAATCCCTAAAAATCACTAAATTTCATGGCCTATAAACTAAATAAATAAAATTTAGCATCTAAACACTATAAAATAATCATCCTAAATCCTAAATCAATTTTTAAATCCTAAATATTAACAAACTATAATATTGTAAAATAAAAAAGCAAAATAATTTTTTTTACTTGGTAGGTCTAGGTGCGGTGGAAAATGGTGGCCAATGGCGCAACAGACAGGGAGAACTGGGAAAAGAGGCGTCGGGCTTCCAGTGGCCGGAAAGAAGTGGTGGAGCAGAGGAAGATAAGCATGGAGATGGGAGAGAAAGATAGAGAGAAAAAGAGAAAGAGAGAAAAAGTCCCGATTGGAACTGAAATAAGGCATATATCGACCGAAATCGGCCGGGAATTCGGTCTATACATTTAAAATGTTACTGACAGATATTTGACCAGGTACCAACCGATTTGGTCAGAATTTTAATTTATATTTTTTAAATTATGTACCGACTGACTTTGGTCGGTAAATTAAACACTTAATAAAAACTAAATAATTCGACCAATTGTGGTCGATTCTTTTGTGAAATAATTTTGTTCTATAATTATATTTATGTAGCACTTAATATTTAGAAGATTACATTACGGTAATTTTAAATATAAATTAATTAATACTAACTAGTTAAACATACGGCATAATTCATATTCTAAATCAGATGAAGTTATTGAATATTTTTGTCACGACCCAAAATCCATAAGGTCGTGATGGCGCCGGACACAATTGTCAGGCAAGCCAATCATTAAATGGTTAAGTTAAATTTCCTGTTTTTATATTTGTAAATCGTTATATAATAATATTCGAATAAAATCCGCTAAGTACATTTGATAGTTTAAATATCTATTTTTAATAAAATACATCCCAAACACATCCAAGAACCCGGCATCACAAGTGCATGAGCGAACTTCTACGAATTTATACAGATACTACAATGCCTGTCCGAAATACAAGTTGGAAAAGTAATTTAAAAAAAATAAAAATACAAGACATAGAGGAAGACTCTGCCGGCTGTGGTTTGTCTCCGGATGATGCAACTCGTCTAAGTCTCCAAGTCAGTCACATCGCTGTGAAAGTACCTGTGCAATAAAAAATGCACAAGAAGTGTAGCATGAGTAAGGAAATAACGTGTACTTAGTAAGTATCCCGCCTAAACTCAGAGAGGTAGTGACGAGAGGTCGAATTTGACACTTGCTAGAGGTCAATTTAGTATAATCAAGTGAGATACTAAGCATGAATATCATAGGCAACTTAATGAAATCAGGGATAAAAAATATCAACTTCTTTCACACTTAACACTTTAAATCTTCGTCATTTCAGTTGACAATTTATAATTCACAAGCCAATAAGCAGGTAATAATTACAGAAAGTACGCAGCAATTATCATGTGCAGGAAATGCCGAGGGTCGAACGGCGCGGACCAACAATAATAAAATGTGCACTGCCGAAGGGTCGAACGACTCGAACCATAGATGCATCTATTTTCCCCGCTCGCGAATCGATCATGCGACGCGGTCATATATAAATAATAAGGTTATCCTGCTCGTGAATCATAGATGCGACACGGTCATATATAAATAATAAGGTTATCCTGCTCGCGAATCATACATGCGACTCAGTTACCCATAGATACACAAATTCACACAATTAAATCACATTTTTATCAGAAAAGCAGTTACTCAAGAAAGTGATAAAATTCTCTTTTAAATGAACATGAAAATAGTATTTAAAGCTTTTCTAGAGATTCATTTGCCAAATTCGATAAGGTTTCAAATATTATAAATTTATTCGGAACACAATTATCCAAGTAAGAATCAATTCTGTTTCTAGATGATTAATAAAGGTAAACTCTAACCTTCTTAGGTATTTAATTACTAATTCGATAGTATCACATGAAATTTCATTGGCAAGATTACAAATACAACAAGTAAAGCATGCTAGTGGGTCCTAGACTACCCAGACATAACATAATAGTAGCTACGCACGGACTCCAGTCACCTCGTGCGTACGTAGCCCTCGCAAATAGTAGCACATATTCAATTAGTTCACCTATGGGGACAATTCCCCCTCACAAGGTTAGAAATGAGAGTTACCTCGCTCCGAAATTCCATAACCGGTTTCCAAGCCCTTCCGACGACTCCAATGTATGCACAACGCCCCAAAACTATTCAAATAAAGGGCAAACCAATAAAAATTCACTCCAATACTTGTAACAATTCAAATTATATAAGTTCCCAACTCCGCTCGAAAAGTTGACCGAAATGCCCTCGGGCCCACGTGTCTGGATTCCAAAATTTCTCGAGGATAAATTCTACCCGTAGCTTTACTAACTCAAATATACAATTTGATATAATTTTCATGCTCAAATTCATGGTAAAAGTCCAAAATTCCAAATTCTAGGTCTTCCCCAAAATTTTCAAATTTATACTAATTTTCCATGTCTAAATCCATGTAAGGTCACATATTTAACTCAAAAATAGGAAGAAATCACTTACCTAGTGTTGCTTGGTGAAAATCCCTCATTGAGCTCTCCAAAATCGTCCAAGCCAAATGAATGAAATGAAAGAAATGGGCCAAAACTCGTTTTTAAATCAATCTGCCCAGGCTTCATTGAGTTGTACCTTCTGTTGTGCAGGTTGTACAACCTATTACAATTTCTCCCTGCTGTACACCTTCTGTTAAAACGCCCATAGCTCCTCGTAGAAATATCCAAATGACAAACAGTTTGAAGATTTAGAAACTAGACTTGAAGATCTTTCATTTGATATGTTTTACACCATATAACGCTTTATATATTCCGAGATATGAGCTTCAAAAGTCGGCTCCATGCATCAGTAAATTCCGTCGAAACTGCTGCACCAGCCATCTTCAATCGATCATAACTTTCTGATCAAATATCTAAATCATGAATGTTTAACTTTCTGGAAACTATAATGTAAGTGCTACAACTTTTATGTTGTGTAAATTTTCAGATCCTTTATAGCTTTTGATAAATATGCCTCCAACATCAGCTCCACGACGCACCAGTTGCTGTTAAAAAGTGCAGCAGAAATTTCTACAGTTATTTTTTTTTTCCGAAATTTATTTCGTTAACCTTCCGAAGTCTACCCGAGGCCCTCGGGACCTTAACCAATTATACCAACATGTTCCAAAACATGATAAAAACTCGCTCGAGGCCTCAAATCACATCAAACAGCGTCGAAATCATGAACCGCACCCCAATTCAAGCTTAATGAACTTTAGAACTTGAAACTTCCACATTCGATGCCGAAACCTATCAAATCACGTCCGATTGACCTTAAATTTTGCACACAAGTCACATTCGACATTACGGACATATTACAACTTCCGAAATTGGAATCCGACCCCGATATCAAAAAGTCAAACTCTCGGTCAAACTTCTCAAAAACCTTTAAATTTCTATCTTTAGCCAAATGACTGCAGAATGACCTACGGACCTCCGAATTCACTTCCGATCGCGCTCCCAACTCCAGAATCACCATACGGAGCTATTTCCAGACTCGGAATACCAAACGGACATCAATAACACCGAAATGCACTTCAACCCAGACTTATGAAATTTCTTCTAAAATGCTAACTTCTACAATTTGCGCCGAAATGCTCTCGGGTCATCCAAAACCCGATCCGAACATATGCCCAAGTCCGAAATCATCATACGAACCAGCTGGAACCTTCGAATCTTGATTCTGAGGTCGTTTACTAAAAATCCAATCTTAGTCAATTCTTTCAACTTAAGGCTCCTGAAATGAGAATTTTCTTCCCAAATTGACTCCGAACTTCCTGAAACTCAATTCCGACCACGCCTACGAGTCATAATACCTGAAATGTTTTTTCTCACGGCCCCAAACTGCTGAACGACGAGATAGATCTCAAAATGACCATTCGGGTCGTTATTTTCTCCCCCACTTAAACATACGTTCGTCCTCGAACGTGCCAAGAACTACACTGAAGTTGCCTCAAATCCATGTTTAACACCTCGTGCACCTGCCCGTGCTACCACAACCCAGTTGAGTACACTTGCTCGAACAATTCTGAAGATATCCCCTTTTATTTAGGCAAATGGGCCTGAGAACCAGGTTTTCAACATCCGAAATTCTCTGCTAGGCCTGTTTCCAATATAGGAACAGCGTATCAACTACCACACGACGTACCAGAGCATGAATGCATACCTTTGTTGAATTAGCACCATGCACCGCATAATTCATCATCTAACCATAATGACATCCCCTGAACCTTAATATCCCAAAATTCCATGAATCTGATGCTCCCAATGCACCTTTTGATATATATATATATATATATATATACATACTGCTATAATGCTGACGATACCACCAAAACGGAGGAGATGTGTAGAAATTTCTAACCAACTGCAGAGTTAACCAAACATTGAATCTTTCCCCTTGACTAAAATCATCATCTCATTAAGAACCAAATAATGGTAATTGTCTTGTAATATACTTCACATAATCTTATCGCACCGATCCCTGATCCATACATCTCGTATCACCCAGTATGAATTGCTCAGTCAACAAATCACTCACAGACATGACCATCAGTCTCACACGATGCCATAATGCGCCAATATGCCACAACTCGAACATGATACATAAGGAAATGACTCAGGAAGGGACTACTCGACTCACGCAACTAATATGAACTTTCCTCAGAAAGTAGGAAGTAAAACACAAGAAAAAATAATTATAGGGAACCGTACTCAACATCACACTATTGCGGCGTGCAACCCGATCCAAATAACATACCCATGGCGGCGTGCCACCCGATCCCATCATAAAATTCACATAAGGAGATATACACAGAGCTGAATTGCTCACTGTTACAAATTACTGAATATCGGTCACAAGCACGCTAAGTGCATAATACCATCCTGGGGAGGCTGATAAAGCCATATGCTACAAAATTTAAGCACAACTGAGGTGCGATATATATGATCTGAATCTCAAGAGCTCGCCTGCTCACATAACATAATTACTACGCGGAAACTCAACACATAGGAATTTATCAAGCCGTTTCACAACACGGCACAATCATTATAGTACATGAATTGGACGAATACGGAACAACACCTGATATTCCAACACCCGTACTTGAGGAGCGCTATACTGAAATGAACACATCTGACTCGCATGAAGCCCATAATCTTGTTTAAATCCATTCACACACTTCAAGCCGATTTTGCTCGCACTGAACTAGACTGATAGCCTTACCTGGGTCTATAATAACCCACTTCTCCTCATAACACGCAATAACCACCATCATAGCCGGGACAACACCCCACAATCCACAACAAAGATGAACTGGATGCCTTCTAGGCATAAATTCTCAAATAAGAAATATTACACTTCCTTATACTCAATCTAAATCTTCAATCCAATAAGTGACTACATGTCACACTCATACGATCTTCCCGTGGTCATTCTCCCACATCCTTCCACACAGGGTAACAGGTCTGCACATCCATACCGCCGACCATACTGACGTTGTGAAACAAATCAAGAACCCATAACCAGGATGCAAAGCCTCTTTCATCAAACACCGATCTCAGGTGACACTGAAGAAAACACCAACTTACTCTAAACAATCAAATCCCTTTTTCTAGCTCATCCGAGCTCATGACATCCTTGTTAACACCGAACCACAATCTTGATCCTTACTCCCCGTTACATACCGTTTACTACACCTAACATGCCAATATGGGATAACGCAAGAATTCCATCATAACTCCTGAACCACTAATAGGGGGAACACTTCATCATATAGAAACCTTTTACGCACCTCAATTCAAGAGAACCATAACAACACACAAGTGAATTCTCACAATCACCCAACATGCAAATCCTTAAGTAATAGTCTATACCACCATAAACCTTCCGGGATCCGCCTACACCTGACATGCCATAGTACTTGAATGCTTCCAAATAAAGTCTATTACAACGGCCGACAAGCCTCGCACGCACCGGCACAAGCCACACGCATAACTCAAGCACACCGAAGGAACTGGTTACTGCTGTACATGTGCCATTTCAACCATGGCTAACCAATCTATCTTCTTTTAATCATCTTTAATTGCCTCAGAGATAATAGTAACCCCATTCAACACATATTAACTCAATCCTCACTCATTTCGAGTGGCCTTGATTCACGAGACCATGCGGTCTCAATCCCACAAACCGACTCATACCCTCTCGGTGCGCATTCACAACTTCCACTGATATACTCCTCCTGAAAATCTTTCTACAATCCAGAGTTTATTTCTCTCACTCCTCCAATACTATCCTGCACGCTGAAAATAACATAGAATGCTCCAACCATTTTCACTTTCTCCAAAATTACGCTACAAAAGCTCGATTCTTAATCATATTGCTTCCTTTAACCCTTAAACACCGCATTCTTTAACTTTCGAATTCATTAGGACCGCTATTGAGAGTCACCCACTCTGACTGGACCCCAATACAATCAACCCCAAAGCTCTTCTAGCACATGAACACCGTTTCAATGAAGCACGTGACTGAGTCACTACCCTTACAACTCGCCTATGCGTTAAGCATAAATTCTGAATCTCCCAAAACCTAACCCTGGTCCAATAAGACCAACTTTTGCACATATTTATCAAATCCCATGCTCAATTGCCACTTTATTCCTTAGCTGTAATAACTTGCCATTACGCTGATAATACGCAACCCCACGAGAAGATAACCCTGCAATCCCAATTGCAGGTGGTGGGACTCTCCCACTTAGCCTGAAACTACTCCTTGCACCACTCTGGACCCCACCAAAATTCTTTCTTCGTTACTGACATGATCTTGCTCAACCACACGACCACTGACCTGCTCACATGAGATAACCCACCTGTGGAAATTACACGCTGACATCCTCCTACGTTGCTGCAGGGGAGACAATTACTACGACCTCGATACTTCATCCCAAGCCCATTTTCATTCACCAACTACACTAGTCCGATCACTCTTCATGGATATCAACTAAATGCGCGACAATATCTTCCAATTCACCGCCATACTGCATCCTTCTGCAAGTCCAGCAACCCCCTTCTCCGTTGCATTCAATCTTCCGCCGTAATAACCAGCATTTAAATTTACGCCCGCGGACCTAATAACCGTCCACAAAAATTCTCAAATCACTTCAAACTCCTCCTCAAGATGAGCATCTATCTTACTCCAGAACAAATATGCTACACTGCCCTCTCCCACTTTAGTTAAACTCACTCCTTTAAGAAATTACCTGATTTTCGTTTCTTACACCTGACCCTTTAGAAATGTCCGCCACCTGACACTTCTCACATGTCTTCCTTCATCGTCTGCTGCCCAATGTTTGCCTCAATTCAATATCATTCTCTGTAGCACTTAAACCAGCAGATCACCACGACTTCAACTCTCCGAAGATCATCTTTCCCACGCTGCCTTTATTAGGAATACTCATTCAATACTTGAACCATCACATACCACGGTCTCTGACGACCGCTTCTTCAATACTTCTTCATAATACTCTGCCCTATGCAACCGAAGAAACTATAACATTGACGAACTTAACACATTCCATTTGATCAAAGACGATGATATCACATTACCGATGAAAATTCCACCTCACTTGAAAACACCAAGTCTTATTACTTCATCAGCCAAACTTGAACATTCATAGGCCAATTGCCCTTCCTCTGCCAGGACTAAAATACTGAAATCTCGAAATCACGCTCCGAGAAGACCTCATTTCAAGTAATTCATTACCCCGACATATGGGCAAGCATTCCGCCATCATATCAACACCGCGCGATAACCAACCGTAAGCATCATGACAACCTGAGCATAGACTCAAAGCTCTCTGGAATACAATTACGGAGCTGAAACAACATAATATCCTTCCGAAGAGTAACGACAATAGCCCCAATCAACTTCACAGGGAGAAACATCCCGCACCTCATCTGAGGTACCATTACGATTCCTCAGTTCCCGATTTACAGCAAGCGCTTCGCGACGCGTAAGATTGAGTAGAAGGAAATATAGGCATAAGACTCAAGAGAATCAAATCGCACGATGAGGAATCAAGAAGGGAAGTACTCCTAACAGCCCTGTAGCCTCTCAAAGATAAGTACAGACGTCTCCGTACCGATCTGCAAGACTCTACTAGACTTGCTCATGACTTGTTAAACCTAAGGGAACCTAGCGCTCTGATACCAAGTTGTCATGACCCAAAATCTATAAGGTCGTGATGGCGCCGGAACCATTGTCAGGCAAGCCAATCATTAAATGGTTAAGTTAAATTTCCTATTTTTATATTTGGAAATCGTTATATAATAATATTCGAATAAAATCCGCTAATTACATTTGATAGTTTAAATATCCATTTTTAATAAAATACATCCCAAACACATCCAAGAACCCGACATCACAAATGCATGAGCGAACTTCTAAGAATTTATACAGATACTACAATGCCTGTCCGAAATACAAGTTTGACAAGGAATTTTAAAAAAATGAAAATACAAGACATAGAGGAAAACTCTGCTGGCTGCGGTTCGTCTCCGGATGATGCCACTTGTCTAAGTCTCCAACATCGCTGTAAAAGTACCTGTGCAATAAAAAATGCACAAGAAGTGTAGCATGAGTATGAAAATAACGTGTACTCAGTAAGTATCCCGCCTAACCTCAGAGAGGTAGTGACGAGAGGTCGAATTTGACACTTGCTAGAGGTCAATTTAGTGTAATCAAGTGAGACACTAAGCATGAATATCATAGGCAACTTAATGAAATCAGGGATAAGAAATATCAACTTCTTTCACATTTAACACTTTAAATCTTCGTCACTTCAGTTGACAATTTATAATTCACAGGCCAATAAGCAGGTAATAATTACAGAAAGAACGCAACAATTATCATGCGCAGGAAATGCCGAGGTTCGAACAACGCGGACGAACAATAATAAAATGTGCACTGCCGAAGGGTCGAACGACTCGAACCATAGATGCATCTATTTTTCCCGCTCGCGAATCGATCATGCGATGTGGTAATATATAAATAATAAGGTTATCCTACTCGTGAATCATACATTCGACGCGGTCATATATAAACAATAAGGTTATCCTGCTTGCGAATCATACATGCGACTCAGGTACCCATAGATACACATATTCACACAATTAAACCACATTTTTATCAGGAAAGCATTTACTCAAGAAAGTGATAAAATTCTCTTTTAAATGAACATGAAAATAGTATTTAAAGCTTTTCTGGAGATTCATTTGCCAAATTCGATAAGGTTTCAAATATTATAAATTTATCCGGAACACAATTATCCAAGTAAGAATCAATTCTCTTTCTAGATGATTAAGAAAGGTAAACTCTAACCTTCTTAGGTATTTAATTACTAATTCGATAGTATCACATGAAATTTCATTGGCAAGATTACAAATACAACAAGTAAAGCATGCTAGTGGGTCCTAGGCTACCCAAACATAGCATAATTGTAGCTACGCATGGACTCGCGTCACCTCGTGTGTACATAGCCCCCGAAAATAGTAGCACATATCCAATTAGTTCACCTATGGGGACAGTTCCCCCTCACAAGGTTAGAAGGAGACTTACCTCGCTTTGAAATTCCATAGCCGGCTTCCAAGCCCTTCCGACGACTCCAATTGATGCACAACGCCCCAAAACTATTCAAATAACGGGAAAACCAATAAAAATTCACTCTAATACTTTAACAATTCAAATTATATAAGTTCCCAACTCCGCTCGAAAAGTTGACCAAAATGCTTTCGGGCCCACGTGCCCGGATTCCAAAATTTCTCGAAGATAAAACTACCGATAGCTTTACTAACTCAAATATACAATTTTCTTTAATTTTCATGCTCAAATTCATGGTAAAAATCCAAAATTCTAAATTCTAGGTCTTCCCCAAAAATCCCAAATTTATACTAATTTTCCATGTCTAAATCCATGTAAGATCACATATTTAACTCAAAAATAGGTAGAAATCACTTACCTAGTGTTGTTTGGTGAAACTCCCTCATTGAGCTCTCCAAAATCGTCCAAGCCAAATGAAAGAAATGGGCCAAAACGCGTATCTAAAACTATCTGCCTAGGCTTCATCGAGTTGTACCTTGCGCTGTGCAGGTTGTACATCCTATTACAATTTTCCCCTGCTGTACACCTTCTGTTAAAACGCCCATAACTCCTCATAGAAATATACAAATGACAAACGGTTTGAAGATTTAGTCGATGTCGAAACCTATCAAATCACGTCCGATTGACCTCAAATTTTGCACACAAGTCAAATTGGACATTATGGACCTATTACAACTTTCGGAATTGGAATACGACCCCGATATCAAAAAGTCAAACGCTCGGTCAAACTTCTCAAAAACCTTCAAATTTCTATCTTTAGCCAAATGACTTCAAAATGACATACGGACCTCCGAATTCACTTCCGATCGCGCTCCCAATTCTATAATCACCATACAGATCTATTCCTAGACTCAGAATCCCAAACGAACATCAATAACACCGAAATGCACTTCAACCCAGGCTTATGAAATATCTTCTAAAATGGTAACTTCTATAATTTGCGTCGAAATGCTCCCGGGTCATCCAAAACCCGATCCAAACATATGCCCAATTCCGAAATCATCATACGAACCTGCTGGAACCTTCGAATTCTGATTCTCAGGTCGTTTACTCAAAAATCCAGTCTTAGTCAATTCTTCCAACTTAAGGCTGCTGAAATGAGAGTTTTCTTCCCAAATGGACTCCGAACTTCCTGAAACTCAATTCCGACCACGCCTAAGAGTCACAATACCTTAAACAAAGCTGCTCATGTCCCCAAACTGCTGAACCATGAGCTAGAGCTCAAAATGACCGGTCGGGTCGTTACAATTTTATCCTATGTTCTAGTAGAATTGGTTCATCAATTAAAATCACCTCAAGTTCCCAAACAGACTACTACTCAAGTATAAGAATAAGGTGTAACGATCTGATCGGTCGTTTTGCTTTTTAGAACTCCGTTTGCCTAAATAAGACTCCCCGTATGTACTTTTACTGTTCATGACTTGCGGGGATGATTACTTCATGATTTGCAAGGGTTTGGGATGAAATTGGAACAATTAGTTCCTTAAGGTTGGCTGAAAAGGCTAAGTTTGACTTCGGACTTGGTCGTATGCTCGGAAGGTTTTGGATGACCTAGGAGCGTTTAAGCGCCTAATATCAAAAGTTGGTTCTTTGAAGGTTTTTGAAGTTATTTAAATTTGGTTTGGAGTAGGTTTCGGTGATATCGAGGTCTGAATGGTATTCCGAGATCGGGAGTAGTTCTATATGGTGATTTAAGTCTTGACCGCAAAATTTGGTGTCATTCCGAGTAGTCTAAGTATGATTTAGCGCGTTCGGAGCAATTTAGAAACTTGAAGTTCATATTTTGATTCAATTTGGTTTTAGGGTGTGATTCTTAGTTCCGTTGTTGATTTAAGCGTTTTGAGAGTTCGAGAAGGTCCATATCATGTTTACAGACTTTTTGGTGCATTTGGACGGGATCTCGAGTGGCTCAAGTGAGTTTCGGACCGCTCAGAGCAATATTGGAAAAACCAAAAATTCTAATTCTGGTTGCCTTCTTCGCAAATACGGAAGGACTCTCGCATTCGCGATGAAGGAATTGGGGCTGGGGAATTTTGTGCTACGTGTTCGCGATAGCTAGTCCGCGTTTGCGAAGGTCTGGGACCTATAACATTCGCGTTCGCGTGAGGTGACTCGCGTTCACGTCGAAGAGCCTAGGCTGGGCTCTGGGCCGCTGTTATTCTTTGCATTCGTGAAGGAGCCCTCGTGTCTGTGAAGGGTAGTCCAAGCCAGCCTCCGCGTTCGCGAAGGAGCCCTCGCGTCTGTGAAGGCTATGCCAAGCCTGTCTTCGCGTTTGTGAGGCCCCTATCATGTTCGTGATGAGTCATCTCTAGGGGACCGGGGCCATTTGTCTTCGAGAACACGAGGCCTCTTCCGCGTTCGCGAAGAAGAAAGCAGCTGGACAGTGTGTTTTAAAATCGGGACTTGAGCCATTTTTAGGTTCTTTTATTTCACTCTTTGGCAATTTTAGAGCTTTAAAGAAGGGATTTCAACCTAGCTTTTGAAGGTAAGTAATTCCTATCTAATGTGAGTTTAACACATAGATTATGGGTAGATTTTAACATGAAAATGAGTGAAAATCCTTGGTTTAGATGAAAAATCTAAGTTTTGATAAAAATGGGATTTAACCACGAATATGCTTATGGAATTTAGTGTAAATCATATATTTTAGTTCATGAGGTTATGGGTAACAACTTTCTTCAAACATTTCTGGAATCCGGGCGCGTAGGCCCGAGGGTGAATTTTAGGAATCTTACATTTAGGGTTGGGTAACCTTTTTAATAGTTGGAATACAAACTTTGAGCATGTATTGATTAGTTTGTATACTATTTTCCCAGTTTTGGATTGTTCGGCACTAAATCGAGAGT
Organism: Nicotiana undulata; assembly: GCA_005239495.1. Classification (NCBI taxonomy): domain Eukaryota; kingdom Viridiplantae; phylum Streptophyta; class Magnoliopsida; order Solanales; family Solanaceae; genus Nicotiana; species Nicotiana undulata. The sequence goes on from ML287218.1 coordinate 44,229, forward strand.
TTGAGCATAATCTTGGACCGGAAAGTAGGCCTTGAGACGAGGTAAGTCTCTTTTCTAACCTTGTAAGATGGAATTAACCCCATACGTGAATTTAATTTGTATGTGTTTCTATTTGTGGGGGATACGTACGTACGAGGTGACGAGAGTCCGTGCGTTGATACTAATTATGCTATAGTCCAGGTAGTCTAGGACCATATCATGCGATACTTGAAATGATATCACCCTTGCTTGTTAATTGGATTGCTTAAGTCATATTGAAAATTGATAAAAGAGTTCTAAAGGGCTAAGTTTCACTTATTTGAGGTTGTGAATGGAACACTTAACTGTTATTGAAAAATTTGTGTTTCATTGAAGTATTTTCTATTTGTGAAGTGGGCCAAACGCTTTGGTAGCACATAGATGCATCTATGGTTCGTGTCAATCGACCCTCGGCATTGCACAATTTAAATACTATTATGTTGGTTCGGGTCGTACGACCTCGGCATTATTTACACATGATAAACTCTTGGAACTTCTCTTAATTGGTATTGCTTCAATGTTTTAATGATATAAAATGTTAAATAGTGAAATATAAAATTGGGATATAATATTTGAGAAAGGGATATTTATCATTTCCTGTTATTGCGTTTTCAATATATTTCTTGTAATTCATGTTTAGTTATAATTTTGACTTATTATCGTTGGCCCTTTGTAAGTGTCAAAGTCGACCCCTTGTCAATATTTCTTCGAAGTTAGACTGGACACTTACTGGGTATATGTTATTTTATGTACTCACTATACACTTCTGCACTTAAATATGCAGGATCTGAGGTAGGTGAATCTGGATATCCGTTCGGCGCGCATTGTTGTGATTGTTTGATGTCTATGACTGTTTCTTATCTGTGCATTGTTGATCTTACTTAGAGTAAAGTTTGCTCATACATGCTAGTACTATTCAATGGTACTAACGTCCCTTTTGCCGGGGGCGCTACATTTTATGATGATTGTAGGTGGTTCTATAGCAGGTAACTCAGCCCACCGACAGTAGTGCCTCCTCTCCATTTCGTCAGCCATGTTGGTGAGCCCCACTTCCTCTCGAGGCCATGTTTGGTTCATGCCACCTTCTTTTGGGTCTGTTTAGTATTGTAAGGTATAGCCGAAGCCTTGTTGCCGGCAAGTATTGTATAAACTCCTACTACTCGTAGAGGCTCCGTAGACACAATGTGAGTATTGTACATATATATTTTGGATAGTGACAAATCGTGGTCCACATAGTAGAAGTATGTATATTGTATGTATTTTGGTAAGAATTGGTATCATATGTTGTTAACGCTAAGAAGAAGAAATGAATTCAAGTTGTAATTTTATGTCTAAGACTAACTTGCATATTATATTGAAATCACGGGGGTAATGCGTGGGATAGGAAAGGCAAATCCAGGTCCGCTTGACTGGGGTCTCCCGGTTGAGCGCCGATCGTGTCCCTCGGTTTTGGGGCGTGACACCGAAAGAATTGAAAGAGTTGAAGGAACAACTTGAGGAGTTGCTAGAAAAGGGTTTCATTAGGCCGAGTGTATCACCTTGGGATGCACCAATGTTATTTGTGAAGAAGAGAGATGGGACTATGCAGATGCGCATTGATTGCCGCCAGTTGAACAAAGTCACCATTAAGAACAAGTACCCGTTGCCGCGTATTGATGATTTGTTTGACCAGTTGCAGGGTGCTAGGGTATAAACTAAGATCGACTTGAGATCGGGGTACCATCAGCTGAAGATTCGGGACTCGAATGTTCCGAAGACTGCTTTCCATACTAGAATAGCTATTATGAGTTTCTAATAATGTCTTTCGGCTTGACTAATGCCCATCGACGTTTATTGATTTGATTAACAGAGTGTTCAATCCTTATATTGATTCGTTTGTTATTGTCTTCATTGATGACATATTGATTTACTCTCGTAGCATGGAGGAGCACGGAGCAACATTTGAGAGTGGTGCTTCAGACCTTACGGGAATAGAAGCTATATGCTACGTTCTCCAAGTGTGGGTTTTGGCTAGATTCTATGGCATTCTTGGGGAATGTTATATCAGGCGGGGGAATTAAGGTGGATCCCAAGAATATTGAGGTAGTTTAGAGTTGGCCTTGTCCCACTTCGGCGACTGAGATCAAGAGCTTCTTGGGGTTAGCAGGTTATTATCGTTGGTTTGTGGAGGGCTTCTCATCTATTGCAGCACCTTTGACTAGATTGTCCCAGAAGGGTGCTCAGTTCCGTTGGTTCGATGAATGTGAGACTAGTTTCCAGAAGCTCAAGACTGCTTTGACTACAACACTAGTCCTACTGTTACCTTCCGATTCGGGGATGTATATTGTGTATTGTGACGCCTCACGCGTTGGTCTAGGTTGTGTATTGATGCAAGAGGGGTGAGTTATTACATATGCTTTATGTCAGCTGAAGCCCCATGAGAAGAATTATCTTGTGCACAATTTGGAGTTGGCCGCGATTATTCATGCTCTTAAGATGTGAAGGCATTATCTTTATGGGGTGTCTTGTGAGGTTTACATTGATCGTCGCAGTTTGAAGCATTTGTTCAAGCAAAGAGATCTCAATTTGAGGCAGCGTAGATGGCTTGAGTTACTGAAGGATTATGACATCACCATTCTTGATCATCCAGGCAAGACGAATGTAGTCACGGATGCCTTGAGCAGTAAGGCAGAAAGTATGGGTAGCTTGGCACTCATTTCAGTAGGAGAGGTCACTAGCTTTGAACATTCTGTCCTTGGTTAACAGACTTGTGAGGTCGGACTTTTCAGAGCCCAGCCAATTTCTTGCATGCGTCGTTGCCCAATCGTAACTAGTGGATCAAATCAAGGCTCGACAATTTGATGATCCGCACTTGATGGTTCTTAGAGAGACGATACTACAGGGTAGTTCCAATGAGGCTTCTATCAGCGAGGATGGTGTTCTGTGACTCTAGGGTCGTCTATGTATTCCTAATGTCTATGGCTTGAGGGACAGGATTCTAGAGTAGGCGCACAGTTCTCGATATTCCATTCATCCAGGTGCTACAAAGATGTATCGCGACATGAGGCAACGTTATTGGTGGCGGAAGATGGAGAAAGACATAGTTGAGTATGTAGCTAGATGCCTAAATTGCCAGTAGGTTAAGTATGAGCACCAAAGGCCAGAAGGCCTACTCCAGCAGATGATTATACCCGTGTGGAAGTGGGAGCACATTACTATGGACTTTGTAGTTGGATTGCCGCGGACCTTGCGGAAGTTTGATGTAGTATGGGTCATTGTAGACACATTGACCAAGTCGGCACACTTCATTCCTATGACGATGACATATACTTCGGAGAGATTGGCCCTGATTTATGTTTAGTAGATAGTTCAACTGCATGGGGTGCCTGTATCCATCATATCATACAGAGGTCCTCAGTTACTTTGCATTTATGGAGAGCAGTACAAAGTGAGTAGGGGACCCGTGTAGAGCTCAGCACCGCATTTCATCCACAGACCGCCGGGTAGTCGGAGCGGACAATTCAAATCTCGGAGGACATGCTCAGAGCATGTGTGATTGACTTTGGAGGGTAGTGCGATCTATTCTTGCCTTTTGCCGAGTTTGCTTACAGCAACGGTTACCAGTCAAGCATCGAGACAGCTTAATTTAAGGCTTTATATGGTTGGCGATGTCGTTCTCCCATCGGGTGATTTGATCCCGAAGAGGCTAAGTTATATGGTACTGATTTGGTGAAGGATGCCTTGGAAAAGGTAAAGTTGATACGGGAGCGGCTTCGCATAGCACAGACCAGACAAAAGAGTTATGCGGACCAAAAGGCGCGTAATTTATCATTTATGGTAGGCGGAAGTTTCTCTTGAAAGTCTCACCGATGAAGGGAATCATGAAATTTGGAAAGAAGGGCAATTTGAGCCCAAGGTTTATAGGCCCAATTGAGGTGTTGAGACGAGTTGAAGAGGTTTCTTATGAGCTTGCTTTTCCGCCAAGTCTATCAGGAGTTCATTCGGTCTTTCACGTGTCTATGCTCAGGATGTATCATGCCGACTTGTCACATGTGTTAGACTTCAGCACGATTCAGTTAGATGAGAGTATGGGTTATGAAGAGGGGCCAGTTGCCATTGTTGATAGGCATGATTGCCAGTTGAGATCCAAGAGGCTTTCCGCGGTAAAGGTTCAGTGGAGGGGCCAACCAGTCGAGGAAGTGACTTTGGAGTCCGAGGAGGACATGCGGAGCAGATACCCACACTTATTCAGCACTCCAGGTATGATTCTAGACCTGTTCGAGGATGAATGTTTGTTTAAGAGGTGGAGAATGTAACGACCCAACCGATCGTTTTGCTTTTTAGAACCGCGTCCCATTAAATAAGACTCCCCGTATATGCTTTTACTATTTTATGACTTGCGGGGATTGTTATTTCGGGATTTGGAAGGGTTCGAGTTGAAATTGAAACAGTTAGTTCCTTAAGGTTGGCTAAAAAGGCTAAGTTTGACTTCGGTCAACATTTTGCAAAAACGACCTCGAAATCGGGATTTGACGATTCCAATAGATTCGTATGATGATTTCAGACTTGGGCGTATGATCGGATCGGGTTTTGGATTACCCGGGAGTGCTTCGGCACCTGATATCGCAAGTGGTTCTTTGAAAGTTTTTGAAGTTATTTAAATTTGGTTTGGAGTAGGTTTTTGTGATATCGAGGTCCGAATGGTATTACGAGACCGGGAGTTTTTCCGTATGGTGATTTAAGTCTTTCCCACAAAATATGGTGTCATTCCGAGTAGTCTAAGTATGATTCGGTGCATTTGGAGTAATTCTGAAACTTGAAGTTCATGTTTTGATTCAATTTGGTTTTTGGGTGCGATTCTTAGTTCTGTTATTGATTTAAGCATTTCGAGAGCTCGAGCAGGTCCGTATCATGTTTAAAGACTTGTTGGTCCATTTGGACGGGGTCCCGAGTGGCTCGGGTGAGCTTCGGACCGCTCGGAGAAACTTTGGAAAAACTAGAAATTCCAGTTCTGGTTTCCTTCTTCGCGAACGCGGAAGGACTCTCACGTTCGCGATGAAGGAATTGGGGCTGGGGGATTTTGTGCTACGCATTCGCGAAGGTTTGGGACCTGTAATCTTCGCGTTCGCGTGAGGTGACTTGCGTTCGCGTAGAAGATCCTGGGCTGGGCTTTGGGCCGCTGTTATTTTTCGCGTTCGCGAAGGGTAGGCCAAGCGAGCAACCGTGTTCGCGAGGCCCCGGTCGCGTTAGTGATCAGTCATCTCTAGGGGGCCAGGTCCGTTTGTCTTCGTGAACTTGAGGCCTCTTCCGCGTTCGTGAAGAAAAAGGCAGCTGCGCAGTGTGTTTTAAAATCGGGACTTAAGCCATTTTTTGGTTCATTTATTTCACTCTTAGGTAATTTTAGAGCTTTAAAGAAGGGGATTTCAACCTAGCTTTTGAAGGTAAATAATTCCTACCTATAATACATAGATTATGGGTAGATTTTAACATGAAAATTTGTAGAAATCATGAGTTTAGATGAAAAATCGAGGTTTTGATAAAAATGTTATTAACCACGAAAATTGTTATGGAATTTAGTGAAAATGATATATTCTAGTTCATGAGGTTATGGGTAACAACTTTCTTCAAATATTTCTTGAATCCGGGCACGTGAGCTCGGGGGTGAATTTTAGGAATCATACATTTAGGATTAGGTAACCTCTTTAATAGTTGGAATACGAACTTATGAGCATGTATTGATTAGTTTATATACTATTTGCCTAGTTTCGGATTGTTCAACACCAAATCTAGAGTTTGAGCATAATCTTGGACTGGAAAGTAGGCCTTGAGACGAGTTAAGTCTCTTTTCTAACCTTGTAAGAGGGAATTAACCCCATAGGTGAATTTAATTTGTATGTGTTTCTATTTGTGGGGGCTACGTTCATACGAGGTGGCGAGAGTCCGTGCGTAGCTACTAATTATGCTATAGTCTGGGTAGTCTAGGACCCATATCATGTTATACTTGAAATGGTTGCACCCTTTCTTGTTAATTGGATTGCTTAAGTCATATTGCAAGATTTATAAAAGAATTTTAAAGGGCTAAGTTTCACTTATTTGAGGTTGTAAATGGAACACTTAACTTTTATTGAAAAATTTGTGTTTCTTTAAAGTATTTTCTATTTGTGGAGCGGGCCGAACGCCTCGGCAAAAGATAGATGCATCTATGATTCGTGTCGTTCGACCCTCGGTAGTGTACAATTTAAATACTATTATTTTGGTTCGGGCCTTACGACCTCGACATTATTTGCGCATGATAAACTCTTGGAACTTCTCTTAATTGATATTGCTTCAATGTTTTGATAATATAAATCGTTAAATGACGAAAGATAAAATTGGGATCTAATATTTGAGAAAGGGATATTTATCATTTCCTATTATTGAGTTTTTAAGTATATTCCGCGTACTCCATGTTTAGTTATAATTTTGACTTATTATCATTAGCCCTTTGTTAGTGTCAAAGTCGACCCCTCGTTACTACTTCTTCGAGGTTAGACTGGACACTTACTGGGTACATGTTGTTTTATGTACTCACGCTACACTTCTGCACTTAAATGTGCAAGATTTGAAGCAGGTGCATCTGGATATCCTTCCGCCGCTCATACTTGATCCTGGTTCGAGACCACACGACGAGCTGCCCTTATGAGCCGTTCAGTAGCAGCCAGAGTCTCTCTTTTGATTTTTTTTTCTGTTTATTCCATTTCAAATAGTAGAGTAGAAATCATTTGTATATTCTACTAGTATCCCACATAGTTGTACATAAGATCTTGGCACTCATTAGTAGACTTGTGATTTTTGTTTTATTCCTTTTGTCAAACACATTTTGCTGCTTTTGTTTATTAATTTAAATATGTTCCTTACTAAATCTTTTAAATTAAGGAAATTTTTTTACTTGAAAAACTTATTAAAATGGGAAATCACTAGATTGCTCACAGTTGGATTGCCTAGGACCGGTGCGGGGCGCCATCGCGGCCTAAAGTTGAATTGGGCCGTGACATAAGGCATGCAATTGCATCATACGTAAATATAAATTTCTAGAAGTAGAATAAATGATACGCAATAAGAGTATACTCGAACTTATTAGTATTCTCTTCTAGCGATTACAATATTCATCGGTCTTATGCATCATTAGTAAATAGATTGAAAAGACGATTGCATCATCAGTCGTTCAGTCATCTTCATTCAATTTATTTACTCATGATGCATAAGACCGATCAATATTATAATTGCCAGAAGAGAGTACTAACAAGTTCGAGTAAACTCTTGTTGTGTATCATTTCTTCTACTTTTAGAAATTTATATTTCCGTATGATGCACTTTTATGCCTTATTCTTATACTTGAGCAGTAGTCCGTTCGAGAGCTTGAGTCGATTTTAATTGGTGAACTAATTCTACTCAAACATAGGATAAAACATTCAATAACTTTATTTGTATGGAATATGAATCATTCTTGAGTTTACGTATTTTATCCCGTACTTTTCTACATTTGGTTTGTTGTGAGATAATCGACAGAAGTTCAAGTACAAGACTATCTTGAGGCTATAAGTATTTATTATGTGTCAAACAAGTGATAAGTAAGTGTTATGAAGGTCATAGAATAAACGAATCAAAGAAATTAAGTATCACCGAAGTTTGACATTTTGAGATGAAATACGGTCCAAGCTATAATACTCCATATTTGTAGATTAGTGTTATACTACATGATCATGATAGTAAGATATATGGAATATATTAGTATTTAAATAAAATAAGTGCTAGAATTAACTATGTGGATAGTTGGTTAATTATGACTTTCGGTGGGAGATTAACATTAAGTTATTTTGGATATGGATAAGCCTAATGGGCTTCCTAACGTGGCAGCAAGTATGAGTCTTGATAAAGGCAAATTGTGACTCTTGATTCATGAAGACTATGTAGCATATTTAGAAAAAATATATAGGATAAGTTATCCCCAAAAGTGAGGGCCCACAAACCTCAAAGATAAGAGATTATTATACATCATTTAAGAGGGAAAGATACTTGGTAAAGGTACCATATACGTGTAGGTATATTAGTATCACTTCCTATGACTCATCCACTCCAAAGGGTTATTAGATTAAGTGAATAAGGATGGTTAAGGGGCTTTCACATAGCATAAAAGTGGTCAAGGGTGGCACCAAAGTGCACATGTGTCATCAATTAAGGAAGAGTGGATGGGGGAGGATTCCACGTGTAAGGAGGAGGAAGTGATATTATGTCATAATATCTTATTAAAGCTATATTTGGATAATTGGTGAGGGGGCAACATCTTCACATATCACTATGAGGGAAAGTAACAAAGTGACTAAGCTTTTAATGGGTAGTAAGTGGCATATTTGAAAGGATAAGAACTTAGCGTGCTAGGTGGACCCTATGGTCCTTAAACACGTGGCATCATTTGAGAGCTCACATCCCTCTTATTTTGTATATATATGCTAAGAAACTTAAGGGTTATCTAGCTAGAGAGAAACAAAGAAAGAGCAAACAAAAATAGGAGTTTTCAGATTCGTTTGCAAAGGTTCAGGGGATGAATGGAGTGTTAAGTAACTTTATGCCTTTCCCGATCTTTTCTTTTATACCAACAAAATATAGCAACAGTTTTAGCTAGGAGTTCGTTCTTTTATTTGGGAAAATTCATACTTTGATCTTGAGAATAAGTACTTTGGTATAAGGAAGCGTTGGCAGCAAAATTCTCACTTTGAGGATAACTCTTTATTCAGGTTTGATTCTTCATCTACGACCTTCTACGAGCTCGTATGAGCAATTAAGGTATGTTAAGGTTATCCCTTCTTTCTTTTGGCATGATCCAAGTAACGATACGTACTTAAGCGTAATGTCATTCCATAAATGGTTCTACTCTTAGCACTTAAGGATGTCTATGTTATTCATTCTTGTAAAGTGATATTCAAGCATGTCTAAGTATGTTCCTAAGTCCCTATTAAGGCATATGATAGAGATGTTAATATTTTTAATATAGTAATACATGCATCTTCATGCATATGCATTTTCCACCGAGCTACGGCCGGTCGGCAGTTACCACTGATTAGTTGGACAGTCATGCATCATACGATATAGATAATAGAGATAGTCTCAAAGAGGAGCATTATATATGCAAGTTTAATAAGTATTCATATACGGTGGCACTATTCAAGTTGATTCTTATATGTCTTTAATTAATATTGAATTATTGTTATATTTCAGTTCTACCTTACATACTCAGTACATTATTCGTACTGACGTCCTTTTGTTGGGGACGCTGCATATATGCCTGCAGGTATAAATTAACAGTTTGACGAGCCCTCATAGTAGATGAGAATTGCATTCAGCGAAGGATCGGCGAGACTCCACCTCATTCGAAGTGCAACCGAGTCTATGAGTCATCGTGTCAGAGTTTTGCTACCGACTATGGGTAGGCCGGTACCCTGTCCCATTTGATGTCGCATAATCTTAGAGGCTTTGTGGACAGAGGTTCATTTTGTACAGTATATCAGAGGCCTTGATGGCCCATATGTATTCATGTTTTAAGAACGATGGTTCAGTGATACAACGCTTGCCCACTTATAGTTGTACATTACAAGTTGTGGCCATGTTGGCCCATGATAGTTACAGAAGAAAAAGAAATGAGTTACATAGTGGTTAGCTCGGGCCAGTACGCCTCCCCAGGTTTGGGGCGTGACATTACGTGACCAGATGATTTGAATTATTGAGTCGTAAGTAAATATTGATGCCAAATGTATAAGCGATCGAGTCTTTGTAACCATGACACCTGCATACTAATGAATTATTTTTATTATTTAATTTGAAGATAATTTGGAGTTTTCGTCCCAACCTAGGTTAGGGATTATTTTAGTATGTTTATCATTTATATTAGAAAATAATAGTGTCATATTTTTCTTTAGGATATTAATTATATTAAGTTTAGTCGTTCATTTGTCTTTATTCAATTTATCTACTCATGATGCATAAGACCGATCAATATTGTCATCGCTAGAAGAGAGTACTAACAAGTTCGAGCAAACTCTTATTGCGTATCATTTCTTTTACTTCTAGAAATTTATATTTCCGTATGTTGCACTTACATGCCTTATTCTTATAATTGAGCAGTAGTCCGTTCTAGAACTTGAGTTGATTTTAATTGGATAACTAATTCTACTCGAACATAGGATAAAACATTCAATCACTTTATTTGATTTAGAATATGAATCATTCTTGAATTTACGTGACTAGATGATCCGAGTTATTGAGTCCATAAGTAAATTTTGAGGCCAAATGTCTAAGTGATCGAGTCTTTGTAACCACGACACCTACATACTAATAAATTATTATTTAGTATGTATATTCTTTGTATTAAAAAATGTGTAATATGTTTCTTTAGGATATTAATTATATTAAGCTTGAATGTAGATTTCAATTGATTATGAAATATTGACCAATTTTTACCAAACTATACCGGCCGACTTCAGTCGAAATATAAAATACTACATAAAAATAATGGTAATAAATTAATATACCGACCATAGTCGGTCAAAAATTTGGAGAAATAAAATAATTATAAATTAAGACAAGATTCAGATCGATATCGGTGAAAAATTCTAATTATTTTTATATTTTTATTCATGTTTAACCAAACGCTTTACTTCAATACCAACTGAAATCGGTCGGTAAATGCAATGACCTGATCGGTCGTTTTGAGCTTTAGCGTTCCGTTCGGTAGTTTGAGGTTTTGAGTGATTCATATGATGTACTATGACTTGCGTGTACAGCCGGTTTCGGTTTTGGAGCATTTTAACATTGATTTGGAATATGATTCTCATTTAAGTTGGAAGAGTTGACCAAGTTTGACTTTTATCGTATTTGATCTCTAATCGGAGTTTTGATACTTCCATTAGTCCTGGATGGTGATTTTTGAATTAGGCGTATGATCGAAATTTGATTCGGAGGTTCCTAGGTTGATTTGTCATTTTTTGGCGAAAGTTGACAATATGAAGGTTTAAAATGTACCTAAGTTTGATCGTGAGTTGACTTTGTGGCTATCAGTTTTCGACTTTAGTTTCGAGACTTGGAATAGGTCTTATTTGTCATTTGGAACTTGTCTGCAAAGTTTGGTGTCATTCCAAGTTGGTTTAATAGGAATCAGACGCTTGGTAGTGTTTCTAGAAAGTCTTGAGTTTCATGACGATTTTCATGCGTTTTACTGTTTAGTTCGTGGTTTTATATGTTATTTTGATGATCCAAGTACGTGAGTGAGTTCTTTTGATGCTTATTATCACGACCCAACTCCTATCAGAGCCGCGACATCACCTAACACTACAATCTAGGCAAGCCAACAGTTTCACAATAACAATGAATGTAATAAAGCAAAGCTTAATAATCTCAACAATGAAAAAATCATGAAATATCTGAGAAAAACAATGGTAATACTACTACAACTAATACAAAAGATCTGGTGTCAACGAGTACATGAACACTACTGAATATTAAAATACAATGTCACATCCTCAATACAACTGTCTGAACAATAGAACAGTAACAATAGAACTAAATAACAGAAAACTTCAAGGTCTGCGGACGACATAGCAACTACCTCGTAGTTTCCCAAAAGCTGGTACTAACACAACTCTAGCAATCACCACATCTGAAAGTACCTAGATCTGCACATGAAGTGCATAGTATAATATGAGTACAACCGACCTCATGTACTCAATAAGTAACATACCTAACATTGGGCTGAAGGCTGTGACGAGCTCAAAAGTAACAATCAGTGACTAATATCAATAATAAGCAACAACTTAGGATATAAAGGAAACAATGTAAGTAATAACTCAATGATATCATATTCATCTTGGTTACATTACAGGAATTTAGACATGCTTTTCAGATAAAATAGTTAAAGCAACACGGATAAAATATTTCATTTACCGGCTAGAGCGATGAAAGTACATCTCTATGCCTACATGTCACATATACATTTCAAATCAGTATCATCAGAGTGAAACCATCAAGAATAACCACACTTAGCACGCTCACAGTGCCTAGCATAATGCCCCTCACCATCACACATAACTACACTCAGCACTGTATGTGTGCCTGACATAAAGGCCCTTCACCAAAGCACGACATATATCAGTGAGCCTGCACTCACTATAAATATCAAACTCCTGTCACAACCCAATTCCGTTTTAGGCCGTGATGGCGCCCATCACCATTGCTAGGCAAGCCAATAGTGAACAATCCAGTGTTTTCTCGTTTTAATAAGTTTTTCCAAGTAAATAACTTCCCTTAACTTAATAAATTTAGTAAGAAACAGACTAGAATTGATAAAACAAATGCAGCTAAATGTATTTATGACCATAGGAATGAAACAAAAAACACACGTTTTCTAGTGTGTGCCAAGATGTGGTGTCACAAGTATATGGGCTACTAGTAGAATATACAAAAGATTTCTTCTCTATTGTCTGAAATAGAATAGGAAGAAAATATTTCAAAAGAGAGACTCCGCTGATGCTGAACTTTTCGGATGGGCAGCTCACCGTGCAGTCTCGAACCAGAAGTCAATCGTGTGTGCCAGACTGATAACCAGATGCACATGCCTCAGATCCTGCACATCAAGTGCAGAAGTGTAGCATGGTTATATAAACAACATTTACCCAGTAAGTATCTAGTCTAACCTCAAAGAAGTAGTGACGAGGGGTCGACTTCGACACTTACTGTAAGCCAAAAATATAATAATACGAAGTTTTAACTAAAACATGATATAAAAATGATAATAGAACCCTGAGCAGGAAATTAAGTAAGCAATCCTTCCATTTCAAGTAAGAACCAAGTTATTTATTTCATATAATTCGTTCCATATCAAGTCCATGACTTAATATTAACTACAAAAGGGGTTCAATTATCTTTACGCACGAATTATGCCGAGGACGTACGTCCCGATCCGAATACACATATACATATATTGTGCACTGCCGAGGTTCGAACGACCCCAACAATAAATACATCAAATATCCTTCCAAGGCGAACGGCCCGCTCCCATGAGAGTAGTGGAAATTTACTCCGCTCGGAATATACTTGCGAAGTTGTTGGATATAGTTTTTCTCAAGTTATAAATTCTTTTTCAAAATAAGAAATTCTACTAGGAACCTTTAAAATATTGAATCCTCCACCTCCGCTTAAATCCAAACAATTTGTAAGCATAAACAAGCAACGATATCAACAAAATATGGTTTGAACCTAATTTACCCGGACATAAACATAAATAGTAGCTATACACGGAATTTAGTCACTTTGTGCGTACGTAGCCCCCCCACAGATAGAAGTACATGTTATTAAGTTCACCTATGGGGTTAATTCATTCTTAAAAGGTTAGAAAAGAGACTTACCTCGTCTCAAGGCCTACTTCCCGGTCCAAGAATGCGCTCACACTCTCAATTCGGTGCCCAATCAACCCAAAACTAATCAAATAGTATATAAACTAATCAATACCTGCTCAAAAGTTTGTATTCCAACTATTAAAGAGGCTACCCAACTCTAAATTAAAGATTCTTAAAATTCACCTCGGTCCCACGCGCCCGCATTTCGAAAATTCTGAAGAAAGTCGTTACCCATAACCTCATGAAGTCAAATATATGGTTTTCATCAAATTCCATAACTATTTTCGTGGTCAAATCCCATTTTTACCCAAAACCTAGATTTTCATCTAAACCCTTGATTTCACCAATTTTTACATGTTAATCTACTCATAATATATGTATTTAACTCATATTGTGTAGAAATTACTTACCTCAAAATGCTAGGTGAAACCCCCTTTTCAAAAGCTCCAAAAATCTCCTAAGGGGCGAAAGAAAACGAGCTAAATAGTCTAAGTCCCACATTTAATGAGTTGGGCACAGGTCTCTGATGTCGCATTTGCGACACTAGGTTTGCAAGTGCGAATATCCCAAATTCGATAATATTCTCGCAAATACGGACCCCGAGCTTCTACTGCTAAGGTCCCAAATGCGACTAAAGTGTCGCAAATGCGAACACTGCTGAGGTCACATATGCTGATTACCCACATAAGCCTAATAACCTCATACAAACTCGCTCGAGTGATCAAAATACGGAAATAACATCAAAACTACGAATCAGACGCCAAGACACATGGATTGACTTATGAACTAAAAATTCTCTAAAAAGACTTCCACACGTCCGATTTCTATCAAATCAACTTGGAATGATGCCAAATTTTACGTGCAAGTCTTAAATGACATTACAAAACTATTCCAGGTCTCAGAATTCCATTCTGACATCGATATCACCAAAACCTACTCTAAACCAAATTGAAAGAACTTAAAAAACTTTCAAAGAACCAACGTCCAATATTAGGTGCGGAAACGCTCCCGGGTCATCCAAAACCCAATCCGAACATACACCCAAGTCAGAAATCATCATACGAACCTATTGGAACCGTCAAATCATGATTCAGAGGTCATTTACTCAAAACGTGGACCGAAGCTTAGCCTTTTAAGACCATCTGAAGGAAGAAAGTGTTTCGATTTCAACCCGAACCCTTTAAAATCTCAAACTAATCATCCCTGCAAGTCATAAATCAGTAGAAGAACATACGGGGAGTCTTATTCAAGGGAACGAGGTTCTAAGAAGCAAAACGACCAGTTGGGTCGTTACATTCTCCACCTCTTAAACAAAAGTTCATCCTCGAAGGGGTCTAGAATCATATGTGGAGTGCTGAATAAGTGTGGGTATTTGCTCTGCATGTCCTCCTCGGACTCCTAAGTCGCCTCCTCTACTGGTTAACCCCTCCATTGAACCTTTACCGCGGAAATCCTCTTGGAACTCAATTGGCGAACCTGCCTATCAACAATGGAAACTAGATCCTCCCCATAACTCAGTCTCTCGTCTAACTGAATCTTGCTAAAGCCTAACACGTGTGACTTGTCAGTATGATACCCTCGGAGTATAGACACGTTAAAAACTTGATGAACCCGATAGACTGGGAGGCAAAGCAAGCTCATAGAAAACCTCTCCAATTCGCCTAAACACCTCAAATGGGCCTATAAACCTTGGGCTCAACTTTCTCTTCTTCCCAAATTTCATGATTCCCTTCAGCGGTGAGAATTTTAAGAGAACCTTCTCACCCACCATAAATGATAATTCACGCGCCTTCAGATCCGCGTAACTCTTTTCGGGATTGTACTGTGCGAAGTCGCTCCTAAATCACTTTTACCTTTTCCAAGGCATACTTCACCAAATCAGTACCATACAACCTAGCCTCGACGGGCTAAAACCACCCAATGGGAGAACGATACCGCAAACCGTATAAAGCCTCAAATGGAGCCATCTTGATGTTGGACTGGTAACTATTGTTGTAAGAAAACTTGGCCAAAGTCAAGAACCGATCCCACTGTGCCCCAAAGTAAATCACACATGCTCTTATAATGTCCTCTAAGATCTGAATTGTCCGCTCCGACTGCCCGTCAGTCTGTGGATGAAATGCAGTTCTGAGCTCTACACTGGTCCCCAACTCACTCTGTATGGTTCTTCGAAAATGTGAAGTAAACTGAGGACCTCTTTCTAATATGATGAAAACAGGCACACCATGCATGCGAACTATCTCTTGAATATAAATTTGGGCCAATCTCTCTGAAGTATATGTAGTCATCACTGGAATGAAGTGTGCTGACTTGGTCAATCTATCTACAATGACCCATACTGAATCAAACTTCCGCAAGGTCCGCGGTAATCCAATTACGAAGTCCATAGTAATGCGCTCCCACTTCCACTCGGGTATAGTCATTTACTGGAGTAGCCCTCCTGGCCTCTGGTGCTCATACTTAACCTACTGGCAATTTAGGCATCTGGCTACATACTCAACTATGTCTTTCTTCTTCCGCCGCCACTGATAATGCTACCTCAGGTCGCGGTACATCTTCATTGCACCTGGATGACTGGAATATCGAGAATTGTGCGCCTCCTATAGAATACTCTCCCTTAAGACATAGACATTTGGAACACATAGATGACCCTGGAGTTGTAGGACACCATCCTCGCCGATAGAAACCTACTTGGCACTACCCTGAAGTACCGTCTCTCTGAGAACCATCAAGTGCGAATCATCAAACTTTCGAGCCATGATATGCTCAAATAGTGAAGACTAGGTAACGACGCACGTAAGAACTCGGTTGGGATTTGAAATATCCAACCTCACAAGTCTATTATCCAAAGTCAGAATGTCCAAGGCTAGGGGTCTCTCCTCCGCCGAAATAAATTCCAAGCTATCCATACTCTCAGCCTTTCTGCTCAAGGCATCCCCGACCACATTCTCCTTGCCCGGATGATAAAGAATGGTGATATCATAGTCCTTCTTTAACTCAAGCTATCTATGCTACCTCAAATTCTGCAAGCAGTGATGATCCGTTTAAACTTCATAGGACACCCGATAAAGATAATGCTTTCAGATCTTAAGAGCGTGAACAATCGCAACCAACTCCAAATCATGCATAAGATAATATTCTCGTGGGGCTTTAGCTGACGCGAAGCATATGAAATAACTCGCCCCTCCTGCATCAATACACAACCAAAGCCAAAGCATGAAGCATCGCAATACACAGTATACATCCTCAAACCGGAAGACAACACTAGAACATATGATATAGTTAAAGATGCCTTGAGCTTCTGGAAGCTCGCCTTTCAATCATCGGACCAAAGGAACTGAACACCCTTCTGGATCACTCTAGTCAAAAGTGTTGTAATAGATAAGAAGCCCTCCACAAACTGTCAAGAATAACCTGCTAACCCGAAGAAGCTCCTGATCTCATTCGCCGAAGTAAGACGAGGCCAACTCTGAACTGCCTCAATCTTCTTGGGATCCACCTTAATACCCTCGCCTAATACAAAATGCCCCAAGAATGCCATATAATCTAACCAAAACTCACACTTGGAGAACTTTGCATATAGCTTCTATTCCCGTAAGGTCTGAAGCACAACTCTCAAATGTTGCTCGTGCTCCTCCATGCTACGTGAGTAAATAAAAATGTCATCAATGAAGACAATGAAAAACGAATAAATATAAGGCTTGAACACCCTGTTCATCAAGTCCATAAACGTCGCTGGGGTGTTAGCCAAGCCGAAGGACATCACTAGAAACTCATAATGGCCATATCTAGTACAAAAAGCAGTCTTCGGAACATCCGAGTCCCGAATCTTCAACTGATGGTATCCCGATCTCAAGTCGATCTTAGAGAACACCCTAGCACCTTGCAACCGGTCAAACAAATCATCAATACGTGGCAACGGGCACTTGTTCTTAGTTGTAATTTTGTTCAACTGGTGGTAATCAATGCACAATCGCATAGTCCCATCTTTATTCTTCACAAAGAGCAGTGGGGCACCCCAAGGTGATACACTTGGTCTGTCGAACCCCTTTGCTAGACACTCCTCAAGCTGATCCTTCTATTCCTTCAGTTCTTTCGGAGCCATATGGTATGGTGGGATAGATATAGGCTGGGTACTTGGAGCCAAGTCAATACAGAAATTGATATTACGATCTAGTGGTATGCGTGGAAGATTAGAAGGAAACACATCGGAGAACTCCAAGACTACTGGTACTGAATCAATCGTCGGAGACTCTGCAGTAGTATCCAGAATGTAGGCTAGATAAGCCAAAAAACATTCTCAACGATGTGTCAAGACTTCATAAAAGAGATAACATGACTAGATGTACTGACAGACGAACCCTTCCACTCCAATCTAGGAAATGCTGGCATTTCTAAGGTAACATTCTTGGCATGGCAATCAAGGATGGCGCGATATGGTGATAGCCAGCACATGCCCAGGACGACCTCAAAGTCGGTCATATCAAGCAATATAAGATCCACTCTAGTCTCGTAATAACAGAATGGTTCCACACAAGAATGGAAGATCCGATCTACCACAACAAAATCACCCACAACAGTGGACACATAAACAGGAGTACCCATGGACTCACAAGGAATGTCCAGAAAATGAGCAAACAGAGATGACACATACGAATAGGTAGACCCTGGATCAAATAGTACTGAAGCATCCCTACCGCAGACATAAATAATACCTATGATAACGGCATCTAAGGCCTTCATCTGGCTGGCCCCCACCTGTCTAACCTCCACCTCTAGGACGACCCCTACCCACCTGCCCCCGCCTCTAGCCGGCCGAACGGTTGGTGCGGCTACTGGAGTTGTAATCACGGGCTGCTGAACCTGCTGCACTGCCTTGCCCAAAGTATGGGGCAATGTCTCTTCCTGTGACTAGGATCCTCGCACACATAACAACCTCTCAAAGCAGTGGAATTCTACCTTGAAGTATAACCTTGCTGGACCAAGTACCCACTAGAAGAACCCTGAAAAGCAGGTGGGCGATATGAACTCTCCGGCATGTCATTGAAATAGGCACTAGAAGAATCCTGATGACTGGAGTACCTACTGGAAGAACCCTGAATAGCTGGCGAGCGGTAAGAACTCTCCGGCATAGCACTGAAATAGGGTCGCGCCGGAACACCGCGAAGAGGTGGTGGTGCTGAATATGGGGGCCTGCTAGACTGAACCCTCCCAAAATGACCTCTGCCCCCAGCTGGGGAACCTCTGAACTCTCCAGAAAAATGAGACCTCATGGCCTGTTGCATCTTCTCTCTACCCCTCTGACGGTAACCCTCAACCTCCGAGCAATCTCTACTACTAACTAGTAAGAAGTCCCCTTCTCAATATCCCGATCCACACTAGCCTGAATACTAGAGTGAAACCCTGCAACAAACCTCCGCACCCTCTCTGCGCCGGTAGGAAGTATCATAAGTGCATGGCGAGACAACTTAGAGAATATCGCCTCATAATCGGTCACTGGCATTTGACCTTGCTCGAGCTGCTCAAAGTGACATCACAACTCTTCCCTATGGGAGAGTGGAATGTACATGTCCAAGAATAGGTGTGTTAATTGGTCCCAAGTCATGGGAGGAGAACCTGGTGGTCTTCCAAGAAGATATGACTTCCACCACCTATGTGCTCTGCCCTTCAACATAAAGGTAGTGAAATCTGTCCCTGAACCTATCAATGAAGTCCTAGGGATCCTCATGATACATACCCCCAAAGACTGGAGGATGAAGCCTGGTCCATCTATCCAGTAGTTTCTGCGGCTCACCGGTCGCAGCTGGTCTGGGCTCATATACAACTGCTATAACTGGCTGCGCTCTGCCCACGGGTAGTGTTCCCAAGGTATGATACGGAATTTGCATGCCCAAGAACCTGAGCAGTAGGGGTCTGTGCTCCCCCTCCCTCTTGAGATGTGGCTAGGTCTGCTGGAAATAAACCTGCATGAGTCATGGAATCCATGAACAGTAGCATACGACCCATGACCTCCTGAAAGCCCGATGCTGTCATGAAATCGACCAAAGCTGGCTCTGCTCCAGGCACCTCGCTCTACTCCTCTACAATGGGATCCTCTACTAGATCCGTTGGTGGTGCAACTGGGGCGGCTCTAGGACATCCTCGTCCCCTACCATAGCCTCGTGCCCTCCCCCGGCCTCTGCCTCAACCTCTAGCAACAGGGGGAGCAACTCCTCCCAGGTACAGAATGTCTGCCGTGCATGTTCTCAACATCTCTAAGAGAGTAAGAGAAGAAATTTAGTACACCATCAATTGCACGATAGGAGGTGAATAAAGAGCAGTTTCCTAATAACCCATACCCTCTCGAATATATGTAAGGACATCTCCGCACCGATCCACAAGACTCTATTAGGCCTACCCATAACTTGTGAGACCTACGTGAACCTAGTGCTCTGATACCATGTTGCCACGACCCAATTCCAGTTTAGAACGTGATGGCGCCAATACCATTGCTAGGCAGGCTAACTGTGAAAAATCTAGTGATTTCCCATTTTAATAAGTTTTTCCAAGTAAATAACTTCCCTTAATTTAATTGATTTAGTAAGAAACAGACTAGAACTCATAAAATAAAAGCAACTAAATGTATTTATGACCACATGAATGAAACAATAATCACAAGTCTACTAGTGTGTGCCAAGATCCGGTGTCACAAGTATATGGGAAACTAGTAGAATATACAAAAGATTTCCACTCTACTGTCAATAGAATAGACAGAAAATAAATCAAAAGAGAGACTCTAGCTGCTGCTAAACGACTCGGAAGGGCAGCTCAACGTGCAGTCTCGAACCATAAGTCAAGCATGCGCCAGACTGATAACCAAATGCACTTGCCTAAGATCTTTCACATCAAATGCAGAAGTGTAGCATGAGTGCATACAAAACATGTACCCTGTAAGTATCTAGTCTAACCTCAAAGAAGTAATGACGAGGGGTCGACTTCGACAGTTTCTTTGGCAAAAATAATAATAATATGAAGTTCTAAAAAAAACATGAAATATAAAATGATAATAGAAACCAAAGCAGGAAATTAAGTGAACAATACTTCCATTTCAAGTAAGAACCAAGTCATTTTTCTCATCTAATTCTTTCCATATCAAGTCCATGAATTAATATTAACTACAAAGGGGGGTTCCATTATCTTTATGCACGAATTATACCGAGGACGTACGACCCGATTAAAATATACATATACATATACTGTGCACTGCCAAGGGTCAAACAACCCAAACCATAAATACCTCAAGTTATCATCATATCTATCATGAGAGTAGATATTACTCCGCTCCAAGGCTCCCATGAAAGTAGTGGAAATTTACTTGAGGTCGCAGAATATACTTGCGAAGCGCTTGGACATAGTTTTTCCCAAGTTATTATAATATCTATCAATTCATTTTCAAAGTAAGAAATTCAACTAGGTACTTTTAACAAATTTAAATCCTCCACCTCCGCTTAAATCCAAACAATTTGTAAGCATAAACAAGCAACGGTATCAACAAAATATGGTGTGAACATAATCTACCCGGACATAAACATGAATAGTAACTACGCACGAAATCTCGTCACTTCGTGCGTACGTAGCCCCCCTCTCCACAGATAGAAGTAAATATGAATTAAGTTCATCTATGGGGTAATTCCTTCTTACAAGATTAGAAAAGAGACTTACCTCGTCTCAAGGCCTACTTTCCGGTCTAAGAATGTGCTCACACCCTCAATTCGGTGCCGAATAACCCCAAAACTAATCAAATAGTATATAAAATAATCAATACCTGCTCAAAAGTTTGTATTCCAACTATTAAAGAGGTTACCTAAACCCTAAATGTAAGATTCTTAAAATTCACCCCCACGCCCATGTGCCTGGATTTCAGAAATTTTCAAAGAAAGTTGTTACCCATAACCTCATGAAGTCAAATATATGTTTTTCATCAAATTCCATAACCATTTTTGTGGTCAAATCCCATTTTTACCCAAAACCTAAGTTTTCATCTAAACCCTTGATTTCACCATTTTTTACATGTTAATCTACCCATAATCTATGTATTTAACTCATGTTGTGTAGAAATAGCTTACCTCAAAGTGCTAGGTGAAAACCCTCTTTCAAAAGCTCCAAAAATTGCCCAAGGGATGAAAGAAAATGAGCTAAATGGTCTAAGTCCTGCATTTAATGAGCTGGGTACAAGTCTGTGATGTCATATTTGCGAAACTCGGTTCGCAAATGCAATGAAATTCTTGCAAATGCGGACCCTGTGCTTCTACTGCTAAGGCCGCAAATACGACTAAAGTGTCACAAATGCAAACGTTGTTGAGGTCGAAAAGGCAGCTTAAGTGTCGCAAATGCGAACACTGCCCCAGGTCAAGCTTCTTCGGAATTGCGAAGCTCTTCTCGCAAATGAAAACAATTTCTTGCATTTGCGAGACCTGTAGCACCAACAATAAATCACCAGAATACTGAAGTGTTTTCTCATCCTCTGAACGTTCGAAACTCACCCCAGCCCCCGGAGCTCCACATAAATTACCCACACAAGTCTAATAACCTCATACAAATTCTCTCAAGTGATCAAAATAAGGAAATAACATCAAAACTACGAATCAGATACCAAGACACATGGATTGACTCGTGAACTCAAAATCTCTAAAAAGGCTTCCACACATCTGATTCCTATCAAATCAATTTGGAATGAAGCCATATATTGCGTGGAAGTCTTAAAGGACATTACGAGACTATTCCCGATCTCGGATTTCCATTCGGACCTAGATATCACCAAAACCTACTTTAAACCAAATTAAAGAACTTCAAAAATCTTCGAAGAACCAACTTCCAATTTTACGTGCCAAAACGCTCTCGGGTCATTCAAAACGCGATCCGATCATACGACTAAGTATGAAATCATCTTACAAATATATTGGAACCGTCAAATCTTGATTCCAAGGTCGTTTACTCAAAACGTTGATCGAAGTCAAACTTAGCCTTTTAAGACCTACTTAAGGCACCAAGTGTTCCTATTTCAACCCAAACCCTTTCAATCTCGAACTAACCATCCCCATAAGTCATAAATTAGTAAAAGCACATACGGGGAGTCTTAATTATGGGAACATAGTTCTAAAAAGCAAAACGACCGGTCTGGTCATTATAACTCTAGAGGGGCGGATCCTAGGCCAAGTTCTAATACAAATCACATAACCAATAGTGGGGCCTAATGCATGTGTTTCCCCAAATCAGAACTACTTAGGCCAATATGAGCCTCACGTACGTGTCACCTTAAAATCAATACCAAATCGGCTCTATGGCACAAGCTCATTCATTAGCCGCTTAAGTCTCAGTTAACCACATCCCATAGTACTTAAGTCAACAGTTTTACACATATGAGGCATCAACAACATGTGAGGAATCAAATGAGAAAGTAACGAGGTAGAGATATCATATACAGATATAGCATTATGACTGAGAGTACGTGTACAATTGAGACAATTAGCTCAGAAACAATAAGAATAGCCTTATCATGTCTCAAACAAATAAGCACTCAAACTAGACATGATTTCTAACATGAATCAGAACTCAAATAATCATATAGGTTTAGAAAACGCAGATATAACGAGGCATGATAGCAAAGAAAATCCCATAATAGTCTAAAAGCCTCCCAAAATCATGAATACTCTGGTGCACGCACACACACCAGTCACCTAGTGCGTGTGTCACCCCAATACATCTCATATAACCCAGTTTTCTAGGATATTTAACCTCAAATCCAAGTTTAGATATGTTCATACTTCAAAACACGGGGATCAATACCCCAAAAGTCCCTTCCCATGCAAATCGGCCTCCGAGTGACTCGAATCTAGTCTAAGCAACTTAATATAATAAATAAAGGCCGTAGAAAACAATTCCAAGAGATAAAATTAAGATCTTTAATGAAAATCAAAAGTGTAACGACCCGACCGCTTTTTTTTAGCTCTAGCACACCATCGCCGGTTGGAGTCCTTGGGTAGCTTCACTTCAGGTATAATGACTTGTACGTGTTGTCGGAATTGAATTTTTGGAAGATCGAAGTTAATTTGGAAAGAACATTCTCATTTTTAAAGCTTTAAGTTGGAAGAATTGACTAAGGTTAGACTTTTGAATAAAAGACCTAGGAATCGAGATTTGAAAGTTCCAATAGGTTGGTACGATGATTTTGGACTTGGGCGTATGTCCGCGTCCGGTTTTGGGTGACCCAGGAGCATTTCAATGCTCATTATGCAAATTTAGCATTTTGGAAGCATTTGATAAGTTTGGGTTGAAGTGTATTTTAATATTATCGATATCCGTTTGGGATTCCTATAGTAAGGATAGCTCAGTATGGTGATTCTGGTCTTAGGAGCAATCACGTCCCGAACCTGGGAGCGAGATTGGCACCCGGTGCCTCATTTATCCTTGCGTAACAACTTGCGACTAGGAAATTCTAAACATGTGATGGCATACTTTGGCCATGGGCTACATTGCAAGACAACTGCGAATGCTGAGTAAATATCACTATAAAGTTGGGCCGACAAGGCCGTCTTAACTACTACAACTGGCAAACTAACAAAATATACATAAAAGGACTACCCGCCAAAAGTACTGCACTAACTGACAGGATATGTCTACAAGCCTCTATTGATGGATATAATGTGATCAGAACAGCTCCCTGACCTACTCACAACATATATACATATATACACAATATGCACATAAAGCTCTAGACCTAGCAAGTACGAAAGGCATGGAGATTACCGATCAAGCTGAACTTGGGCAACCCTTAATGAGGAGGTCTATCTGTCTGTCTATCTGAACCTGCACACATGGAATGCAGCACCCCCAGAAAAGGGACGTCAGTACGAAATAATGTACCGAGTATGTAAGGCAATATACTGAAAGCTGAAACTGAACTGATAATATAATAAGTGAAAGCAACTGGAAGTCAAAGATAATCTAATGATATTCTTACATGTTGATACTGACTCAACTCTCTCTATATGGTAAGTAAAATAGCTATCCGGCCCTATAAGGCTCGGTATATATATATAACTGCTCTGCCGTAGTAGGCTCGCTCATGGGCGCTCAGCCATAGTAGGCTCTGTATCTCGACCAACTGGGCTCACTCACAAGCGCTCGACCACATTAGGCTCGGTATATAACGTACAATCTAATCAGAGGTTGCCCAATAGGGCCTGCCCATCGCTCGATTGTGGTGAAAATATTGTATACTGGAAAAGGGTGCACCGTACTCATTTAGAACCAAAAAACTTTACGTTGCTATGATGTTAAGAAACCTCTTTGGAATTTTTGTTTCAAGAAATCTCGTTGAATTCATGCTGCTAGCGTTGAATTGTTTGTGTTTTGATCGTTGAATTCATGCTGCTATCGTTGCAATTGTTTTTGTTTTGATTCAAGCATAATTTCTTAATTTTTGATAATCCTTTTACTAAGTGGGGGTAGGGGTGGGGGGGGGGGGCCCTTATGGCTTAGTTGGCCATAGCATTTTTCATGTTTTTGCCACATTTCATGTGAAATCAAGAGTCATACTTATATAAAATCTTTGGCAGCCACATTAATGGGGTTAAAACCTTATCCAATATCATTATTAATTAACAACTAATGTTTTGATTAACTTGATAGTCTCCCACTATCCAATAATTAACCAATTACCCATATAATAAAGAATGATCTCAACTTACTTAAAATACTACTCACATTTAATATACTTTATACACCTTACTATTATGTCCATGTGGTACCTTGTATGTCACTAGTCCATAAATACCGGGTATTTTAGCTCGAGCAGTAGTTTATCCCAAAATGTCAAACTTGGACGAAAATTCATCCTCTTTGACTCGCTTCCCCTCTCACCTTTACGAATTTACTCATCATTTGTTTGAATAAGCATAATTCTTATAATCTCAAAATAATTCCATTCCTGAACTTCCATTAATTTATTTATGGCGTACTTTCATGTACAAAATATGGGGTGTAACATTATTCCCTCCTTTTGAACATTCGTCCTCGAATGTTGACTGATGTACTTATCATTTTCATAACTTATAGCTCTTGTGAATACCTTAATAATCACATTGCCATTTGGGCAATTGTTCTGTGAATAAATCCAAAGGCCAGGGCATTCCCCCCACCCCTTTAGGCCTCTTTCTCACGCCACGACTTGTGGTCGGAATCCTTCCAATCTCGTAACTGTTGCTACCTTCTTTTATGCAGTTTGTACGATTCTAACCTTGTAAGTGCGCCTATGCGACTCTTCTCTCCTTTTTCCTCCATCTTTTAGTCAATCTCTAGGCTTTACTTTGTGAACATATACAGAGCTTGATCTCTCTGAGCATTTATAAGTATACTGAAGTTCTTTGCTCGGTACTTTGTTGAACTTATGAATATTGCTATACCTTATTTCATAGACCCATTTATCCCTTCGTATGATTTTTCTGCATCAAGGTTCATACTATACCATAATACTTACTTCAATTTATCGTTACTGAGGTATGCTACCAAACTCCAGGTTACTTTTGTTGCTTATCCTATAAGTATAAATCTCAGCCCTTTAATGCTTCTTCATTACCGTTTAATCTTAAGAATGATGGCCTAATCTCATGTCACACTTTGTAACTTGTATCGGTTTCTTGTTGATTCACCTCAATGTTTATCTACAATCCACCACTTGAAGACTTGAAACTTCTTATGTAATAAATTACCGCTAGGGCCCACGTCTCATCGGGGACATCTGGAGTAATTCGGTTGATCCACCTAGGGGTGATACTATACTTCCATAACCATACTTTATAGCATCCCAATGTGACTCACATTATATGGGTATTTTAGTCCCTTGCAATTCCTGAAATCCTCTTCATGTCATTACTCAATCGAAGGCCCAAACGTTATCCTTTATCTATCACAAGCATACCCTTATTCTACTACCAGGGTAGCATTCCATCTTTTCCAAATGCTACTAGTCTTAGACTCCTTTGAGTTCGTTCAGGCTATACTGAGCTTTCTATAACTTAGAGGAACCATCAGCTCCCTTGTTTTCCCGGGGCTAATTCCTAGAACTTATATATTTCTTGTCAACTCCTCACTCGCCCTTTCTTATCCTTACTCCCATCTTCCTAAAACCTATTG
The DNA here is from genome assembly GCA_005239495.1 of Nicotiana undulata. Taxonomy (NCBI): domain Eukaryota; kingdom Viridiplantae; phylum Streptophyta; class Magnoliopsida; order Solanales; family Solanaceae; genus Nicotiana; species Nicotiana undulata. Next base: position 70,823 of record ML287218.1, read on the forward strand.
CTTTACCGTACTTTAGCTTGCGAACGATTTCCTCATGCTTTTCTGGGATCCTAAGCGAGACATCGCATCATCTCTAACTCTTCTTTTACTCTCTAATTAGACCTTTCGGTACTTAGAAACCATAGGCTGGAAGGTATTCCACTGACGATGCTGCTATCATTCCTGGATACTGAATCCCTACGCTTCTAGCCTTTTATCCGTAGTATGGACTATTCATAACCTTTTGCATTTGAGTACCTTGTATGTTGTTCCCCTTTACCTTTCTTACCATACAATCTTGCACCGTATCTTATATTTCTTCCATGACCTCCCTTCCACAACGTTAAGCTCTATTATAATACTTGCACCTCTGGGCATACACAATTCGGCGGGAGCTTCATACTGACTTTTTATGAGGCTGGTACTTCTTCTAACTAGATTTATCATAGAGCCGTTATTGAATATGGTTGTTGTACTATCTCTCTTGTACCTCTGATATTAAGAGTAATTCTGCAATATTCTGAATCACGATTTCTAAAATTTTCTGGGTCATAATCAGATTCCTGATTTACTTCATTAATGTAACTCTTTAGTTTCCTCTTCCTTCTGGTCAGCCTTTTTGTAGGCTTAAGTCATCTTCCGATCTGCGGCTCATGGTATTACTTTAGCCCTTTATGGACGCTATGGAATATTCAGGATACAATCTTCTAACAATTCAATCCTTTGTCTATGACCTGGACTCAATTCTTTATAACTTATACTGGAGTATTCTATGACTGTATGATTGTCAACATATTCGCTGCATGGATTATACTCTGAACTCTTAAGTGCGTTCATAACGTAACTAACTCAGGATCATTGATCGAATAATTCCTTTCGTTCCTTCTTAGCTTTCTTTAACATAAGTTATCGATTTTCCTGGCCTTTCTGCCCCTTGTTGTGTGCACACTTATCTTATCTTAGTTCCCACGCATGCCGGATTTTTCGTGCAACTCATATGATCTCAAATATTACTTTTAATTTTTTTACTTCCCGTTATTTAACCACTGTAGGTGCCACTTACAATGTTGTTGTGAGACTGTTATTACACGACCATTTCCTCTTTAGGTCCTTGTGCTTAGGTTGACGCCTTCTCCCTTATTTTCCTAGCTAGTCTTTCTTTGTAGTACTTAGGGAGAACCCTTAACTCTAGTAAAGCTGTGAGCTTATTACGGACCTTTTGATGTCCTTCCTTGCCTATAATTATCCATAGTTTCTTACCTCCATGCCCTTGTGCTTGTAGGGTTGCTCCTGAACTGATACTTTGACTGCTTCCTAGTGGCACTCTCTTTTATCCCCGTAACATAAATATGGTACCTTTAACTACTCTGATTCTTATTTGAGTATATCTCAACTATTATAACGACATTACTGCAAGGCTGAATTCTCCATGTTGGGGTTTACTATATTTATCTTGCATGCTTTGCTGATTTGTCTGTAACCTCTTGTCCAGTTATGACTAGGCTCTTTCTGAATAACTACTAACTACTATCCCGAAGAGTCCGACATCGAGGTTTCTATTATCATGTTCCGAGCCTGAGCTCGAGTTCGAAATAAAGTCCGAGTCCTATCTCAGAACATGAGCCTCGAGAGAATATATCGAAGGCCCATCACGGCCTACCTCGAAGTAGGATAAAATCGACGAACGTCTTGGAAAGGCGGGAATTTCCCAAGGACATGTGGTTAGAGCTGATGAGCTCCACAAAGGATAGTACAAGGCTGTTATACAGCTGTATAAATAACATTTCTATGTCATAATTAGACATGTACTATTTTGGATTCTCCCCTCCTATATAAAGGGGACCCCAAATATTCTTAAAAAGAATCTTTTACGGCAATAGAACATTCTCTACTTTTTTCGTGCTCAACACTGCCTCTCAACTCTATTACTCCTCATTTAGTGTTCTTCATTTCTTGTTCTTAATTTATTGGTATAATCTGACCTCGAGGTCACCAGTTCCATTGAGCTCGAGGCCTCAGTCTTGTGGCAACTTTGGTTTGCTTATCTCATTTTCCTTACTTACACTTGTTACTTCTTGATTATTAACTAGTATTAGAATAAATCACATATTTTTAAAACAAAAAATCAAAAGTAATTGTTAAAATCATTTTCAAGGTAAATAGTTTGGCGCCCACCGTGGGGCTAAAAATAATAGTGATTGTTTTGGTGCTAGTTTTCTGAAAACACAATTTATTTTTTCACACTTTTTCTTGTCCAAGATTCTTCGGTTTCAGGTCAAAAAATGTCTAACTCAAAAAATGCACATGGAAACAATGGTCTTGAGCTCCATGGGGAGAACAGTGATACAACCTCAGTCGCCGGTGTGCCACCGCAAAACCCTGGGGTAGCACCAGCACCCATCCTCGTCGATGTAGGATCACACAATACTTTGCATGTCGTTGTGGATACTGATACTAATGGAAGTGTGCACGGAGGTGACCAACATGATGCACAAAGAACAAAATCTCGGGAGGAAAGAGAAGTTAGCCTACATGTAATTTTTGAAATGTTACAAGCACAGCAAATGGCCATTGCTCAGTTACAAAGTCAACAAAAAACCCCAAGCACAGCAAGACCGGAAATAACTCCTCGAGTTGAGCCAACACAAGAAGTTCGAGCAATAATTGGTCAGGAACAGATCCCACTATTATGAAAATGCTCGAGGACCTCACCAAAAGGATTGAGTTAGGAGAAAAGAAGATAGAGGGCACCGACAAAAAAGTGGAAACCTATAATTCGAGGGTCGGCCAGATTCCGTGCGCACCTCCGATTTTGAAGGGAGTGGATTCGAAGAAGTTTGTGCAGAAACCATTTACAACAAGTGCGTCTTCGAAGACCATTCTGAAGAAGTTCATAATGCCCGATATCCCAAAGTACAACGGGACCACAGATCTCAATGAATATATTACCACGTATACTTGTGGTATAAAAGGAAAAGACTTAAAAGACGATAAGATTGAGTCCGTCTTGTTGAATAAATTTGGAGAAACACTGTCCAAGAGGCCATGATGTGGTATCATAACGTCCCCCCAAACTCAATAGATTCGTTTGCCATGTTGGCTGACTCTTTTGTGAAGGCACATGTTGGTGTCATCAAGGTCACTAAAAGGAAGTCCGATGTCTTCAAAATTAAACAAAGAGAGATCGAGATGCTAAGGGAGTTCGTATCCCGCTTTCAGATGGAGTGGATTGAATTATCACCAGTATGCGATGACTGGGAAGTGCAAGCCTTTACTCATGGCTTAAATGAAAGAAGCTCGATAGCTTCAAAGCAGCTGAAGAAAAATTTGATCGAGTATGCCGCTGTAACTTGGGCGGATGTGCACAACAGGTATCAATCCAAAATCAAGGTCGAGGACAACCAATTGGGAGCCCCCTCGGGCTCAGTATATCCAAGCAGGATCTTAGCAAAAGAGTCAAGGAATGCAGAAAGGGAGTTGAGACAGAATAAGGAAAGATACCAACCATATATCGAAGACCGAAGAAACTCCTCGAGGCGTAATATACCACAAAGTGATCGAAGAAGTGATCGAGGTCAAAGTTCTCAGGGATTCATGAGCAAAACTGGGTTCGACAGGCAAACGGGGCTGTTAGAGGCACCCCGATTGTCGAAATATATTTTCAAAATCGATGCATTAGACAACGTATCAGCCATAGGTAAGATCAAAGGTACTAGTTGGCCAAAGCCAATACAGTCGGATCCTACCCAAAAGAACCCCAACTTAATATGCAAATACCATGGCGCTCACGGTCATAAGACTGAGGATTGTAACAGCTGCGAGAGGAGGTAGCTTGACTGATCAACGAAGGGCACCTTCGAGAGTTCCTGAGCGATCGAGATAAGAATCACTTGCGAGAAAGAGAGGCAAACAGGAAGAACGAACCAGAAGAACCTCAGCACATCATTCACATTATAATTGGAGTAGTCGACGTCCCACATGGACCCGTGCTCAAACGAACAAAAGTGTCCATCACAAGAGAAAAGCAAACTCGGAACTACATACCCGAGGCCTTATCTTAGCCTCACAATGATGCATTGGTAATTTCTTTTCTTCTGAATAAAGTTCAAATTAAACGTGTGCTCGTGGATCCAAGTAGCTCGGCCAACATAATCTGGTCAAGGGTTGTGGAGAAGCTCGGACTGCTCGATCAGATCATACCCACCTCTCGAGTCCTGAATGGATTCAACATGGCGAGTGAAACAATGAAGGGGTAAATCATCCTCCCAGTCAACGTGGCAGGTATAATTCAAGATACCAAGTTTCATGTCATCGAAGGTGACATGAGGCACAATGCCCTACTTGAAAGGCGATGGATTCATAGCTTGAGGGCGGTGCCATCAAATATTCATCAAATGATGAAGTTCCAAAACTAAGGATGGCGTAAAAATAGTGTATGGAGAGTAGCACGCAACAAAGGAGATTTTTGTGGTGCACGACTTGACACCAACATCGGCACCTTCCACATTGGAGAAGTCAAAAGACAAGGAAGTAGCCAAATAGCCACCAAAGTCTATATCGTCGGTTGAGTCCGAGGGACAGGTGATCAGTGAGAAAGTAGTCAGGCCGTATTGATCGAACATCTTCCACATCGAACAATGTACCTAGGAAGGAGATTAACCCCCGAACTTTGATTGCTTTGCATGGTCCCAATTACACATGACAGGGATCTCGCCAGAAATAACCACCCATGGACTAAGCATCGACCCCAGGTTCAAACTGGTAAAGCAAAAAAGGAGGCCTCAGTTCGAGGTAAAGCATGCATTCATCAAAGACGAGGTAACTAAACATCTCAAAATAGGATCCATTAGGGAGGTGAAATACCCCGAATGGCTAGATAATGTCGTAATTGTCCCCAAAAAGGGAAATAAATTTAGAATGTGCGTATATTATAAATATTTGAATAAAGCCTGTCCTAAAGATTCATTCCTATTGCCCAACATCGATCGTTTGATCGATGCTACGACCGTCCACGAGACCCTTACTTTTCTCGACGCCTACTCCGAGTACAATCAAATTCAAATGACTTCCTTCATCACGAAGTAGGGCACATATTGTTATAGTGTAATGCCCTTCGGGCTAAACAATTTGGGAGCCACATTTCAACGCCTAGTTTATATGATGTTAGAACATCAAATAGGCAAATCTATGAAAGTTTACATTGACGACATGTTATTTAAGTCCCTGCGCGCAGAGGAACATTTGAATCATTTGCAGGAAACATTCGATATCCTAAGAAGGTACAACATGAAGCTCAACTCCGAGAAATGCGCATTCGTAGTCTGATCGGGCAAATTTTTGGGCTTTATGGTATCAAACAGGGGGATCGACGTACATCGGCTGACCGAGTGGATAGTAGCCTTAGGCTGATTCATCTCGAGGTCATCAGATCTGAGTCAACACATCTTCTCCTTACTCAAGAAGAAAAATAACTTCGAGTGGACCCCGGAATGCCAACATGCCTTGGAAGAATGAAAGAGGTATCTCTCGAGCCCACCTTTGCTCCACACTCCGAAGGAGGACGAAACGCTATACTTATATTTGGCCATGTCCGAGGTAGAGTTAAGTGGTGTGTTGGTTCGAGAAGAACAAGGTACGCAATTCCCTGTCTATTACGTAAGTCGGACCCTAGGAGATGCTGAAACCAGGTGTCCGCACTTAGAAAAACTAGCTTTTGCAATAGTAAGTGCATCTAGGAAATTGAAACCTTACTTTCAATGCCACCCTATATGTGTTTTAACTACATATCATCTTTGAAACATCTTGCATAAGCCCGAATTATCAGGCCGATTGGCCAGATGGGCCATCGAACTCGGAGGGTATGATATCGAGTATCAAACCTTAATAACTATCATGTCTCAAATTTTGGCGGACTTCGTGGCCGATTTTATGCTTGCCCTCGTGCCCGAGGTAGTGAAAGAACTCCTGTTATAAACGGGCACATCATCGGGGGTATGGACCCTTTTCACCGACGGAGCCTCAAACGTGAAAGGGTCTAGGCTGGGCATAGTTGTAAAACCGCCTACGGATGACATAATTAGACAATCTATAAAAACTTTGGAGTTGACTAACAATGAGGCCGAGTGTGAGGCCATGATTGCAGGTCTCGAACTGGCCAAAGGCCTAGGACAGAGGTCGTCGAAGCAAACTGTGAATCCCTTATGGTAGTGAACCAAGTAAATGGGAGCTTCGAGGCTCGAGAATACAGGATTCAAAGATACTTAGAAAAGCTTCAAGTGACATTGCATCGCTTCAAAGAGTGGACCCTAGTTCACATGCCTCGAGAACAAAACAACGAGGCCCATGCACTCGCAAATTTGGGTTCATCTGTCGAAAAAGATGACTTACTCCTGGGGACTGTTGTACAACTATCCAAATCGGCGATCGAAGAAGGCCATGCCGAAATCAACTCCACAAGTCTAACATGGTATTGGAGGAACAAGTACATTGACTACCTGAAACATGGGAAACTCCCCACGGACCCAAAGGAATCGAGGGCCCTTCGAGCCAAAGAAGCCCTATTTTCACTCGATGAGAATGGAACATTGTATAGAGGGACCTTCGAGGGACCACTAGCAATATGCTTGGGACCGGGGGACACTGAGTATGTTCTACGAGAAATCCACGAAAGCACTTGTGGAAACCACTCCGGTGCCAATTCATAAGTTCGAAAGGTAATCAGGGCAGGTTACTATTGGGATAACATGGAAAAGGACACCAAGGAATTTGTTCGAAGATGTGACAAGTGCCAAAGATTTGCACCAATGATTCACCAACCCAGTGAACAACTACACTCAATCCTTTCCCCGTGGCCATTCATGAAATGGGGGATGGACATCATCGGCTCCCTAGCAACGGTGCAAACTAAAGCTATATTTATTTTATTTATGACTGACTACTTCTCGAAATGGGTAGAAACATAGGCGTTCGAGAAGATAAGAGACAAAGAAGTCATCAACTTCATATGGGACCACATCATATGCCGATTGGGGGTCCCCTCCGAGATTACATGTGATAATGGAAAGCAATTCATCGGCATCAAGGTGATGAAATTCCTCGAGGATCACAAAATCAAAAGGATCCTATCAACGCCTTACCACCCAAGTGCAAATGGCCAGGCCGAGTCCACAAACAAAACCATCATTCAAAACATAAAGAATAGGTTAGTGAATGCGCAGGGGAAATGGAGAGAAGTGCTGCTCGAGGTACTATGGGCGTATCGAACAACCTCGAAGTCAAGCAAAGGAGAGACCCCGTTCTCTTTGGTATATGGGTACGGGGCGCTGCTACAAGTCAGAGTCGGAGAACCAAGTGTTATATTTCAGCACGCCACTGAGGGCTCAAACAACGAGGCCATGAACACCGCCCTCAAGATACTAGATGAAAAGCGTGAGGCCGCATTTGTTCGAATGGCCGCTCAAAAGCAAAGGCCCGAAAGGTAATACAATATAAAAACAAACCTCCGATAATTCGGAGTCGGGGACTTAGTTTTAAGGAAAGTCACCCTCAACACTCAAAACCTAAATGACGGGAAACTAGGCCCTAGTTGGAAAGGACCATACCGCGTCCTTGGGGTAGTAGGCAAAGGATCCTACAAACTTAACACCATGGAAGGCGAGCAACTGCCAAGAAATTGGAACATATCGATGCTCAAACGCTATTATTGTTAAGGTATAACCTTCTCCCTTTTTGTTTATATTTCATACTAACTTGTTGCAGGTGTTCGATTGGGAGGAATCAAAGCACCCTTCAGCTCGAAGACCTTGAGTTTTAAAGCATGTGTTGCACTCTTTTTCCCTTAGATCGGGTTTTATCCCAAATGGGTTTTACCGGCATGGTTTTTAATGAGGCAACATCTATATGCTACCTAAGAAGAACAAACAAGTATTCAAGGCTTCTTTTCAATCAACCTCGAATACCGGGGAGCATCACCCTTGGAGGTCCCTTTTTCAAAGAAATCAAGTTATGCCAAAGAGGGCCTCGATAGGAGAATGTTGTAACGGGCTAAACGGTCGAATGAACCGTGTCCATGTAGAATAGTCGAGCCCCCGATGACAAAAACATGTACGCATGTATCAAGTAATAGAAGAAGCATCCTTATTCATCAAAACACTTTGTGCCTCAAATAAGTTTACTATTTCCACATAAAACGGCTCAAGGGACAAATACCCCCGAACACTCGGGGACTGCCATCGACAGTCAACTTATCGAGTCATCAAAGAATCGAACCCGTAAGACCTCAATGAGGCAACATCGAGCTTATAAGACCTCAATAAGGCAACATCAAATCTATAAAACCTCAATGAGGCAATATCAAGTCTATAAGACCTCGAACGGGAAAAATCAAACTTATAAGACCTCAACAAGGCATACTTAAACTTATAAGCCCTTAAAAGGCATAACCCCAATATTAAGGCCAAGGCTATATTTTTGAACTTGTAAGACCGCTAAAAAGGCATACCCTCGATATCAAGGATGAGGTCATCTCACCCAGGAACTAAAGGCTACGACCGAATATAAAGACTAAGGTCATATAAAAAGGCTACGGCCGAAACAATGCGGCTCGGAGACGTTCGACTTCCGCCATAAATTTAAAGGCCTTCGAAAACTTCGAAAAAACCGGTTAATCAGGCTACCCTCGGCATAAGCAAAGGAACTTCGATAATATCAGCTCCGAACAGTGTAAAGGCTTCGGAAAAAAATCAGCCTTCGAGAGAACCTCACGAGGTACTCAATCATTGTCACATATCGACTTATAATCGAGGTTCCTATTTGAACAGTCGAAAAGTCGGACGAAAACAAAACATGCGAAGGCATAAGAAATTTTTTAAAAGTATTTAACCAGAATGGGGGAAAATTATAGCCATATTAGAGGTCGAATCGACCCAATCTAAAAAGAGCCTAAGGGCCGATATGTAAGAGCCTAAGGGCCAACCTAAAGAGCCAAAGGGCCAACCTAAAGAGCCTAAGGGCGAAATTGAAAAGAGCCTAAGGGCCGATGTCTTAAAAACCTAAGGGTCGATACCTAAATAACTTAAAAGCAAAAGCACACTATGCTCGACACCTCATCTAAGTTCGAGCTCGAGAATCCCGAGCTAAAGCTTAAGCTCGAAGATCAGACCCTAAGTGGTCGCCTATTATTGATCGTCTATCGAGCACAACAACCTAAGGGTTTTATATTCTATGTCCAACACATCATAGTGATAATCGACAAGCATAAAAAATCAAACCACAAAAGCAAAGACAAAAGCAAGATGGAAATTTATACAAAAATATAACGAAAGGGTTCTTTATATAAGTGGTGATACAAAGGTACATTTACAACACTCCCACAGGGATCCCTTTACAAAAATAAAAAGAAGACCTAGTCTATCATCGGGGACTTTTTCTCTTCCACCTAGGGGACTTTGTCTTCATCAACCCCATCGGGACTAGCTTCCTTATCGACCTCTTCCTCATCGTCTTTAGAATCGGCTTCATCATCGGAAGAAACGAGGAACTTGGCATCAATCTCGTCCGTCTTGGCCTGCTCTATCTCCTCCGAGAGATCAAAGCCCTTAGCATGAATCTCCTCGAGGGTTTCCCTCCGGGATATGCATCGGGCATATTCATTGCTTATTCTCTCTCGATCGGAGGCCCCTCTCAACTCCATTTGAGCATCACTAGCATCTTTAAAAAAGATAGCTATTTTCTTGTCAGCTTTCACTTGCATCTCTCTGGCTTCGTCTTGGGCATCCTTGATCTCAGCCTTCGCCTTCGTGAGACCAGCCTCAAGCTCAGTTATCCTACCCGCCTGAAGTGAATTGCTCTCTTGAGTGTTTCGAAGTTGAATCTCTAGGGCGGACACTTTAGCCAATGCTTCTTTCTTGTCCGCATCAAGGACATCCATTTGTGCCTTCCACTCATTGCATTCGGAGCTAACTTGGCCGACCTCGCCCCGAAGATGCTCCAACATTTCTACCTTCTGCTGCAACTGAGTCATCGAAGTGTTAGTCTCCGAAGATAGAAGAGGAAGACCATACTCTTTCAAAACTAAGGTTATCTGCTTCTCGAGCTCGTATTCATAGTCACGAACTTGGGTCAACTCAGATCGAAGGTGTATCAGTTCCTCTTCCTTCTTGGCACAAAGAAGTATGATGGGGTATTCTCCTCATTAGAATATCTACGCAGCTTGGCCTCACAACGACGTAGCTCAGCTTTAAATTTGTCAAAGGCCTACAAGAAGAAAAGTTTGTTTAAATAGAGGGAGAGAGTATGAAGTCAGAAAGGTTATAGTACTATAAAAAACTCACCATTGAACAAAGTCGTTGAGCTTCCTCGAAGTTTGAATTTTCATCAGCATGTTCAGCCTCATCGACCCCAGTGATGCAACCCTGGAAGGGGTCATTCTCACTTGGGACTCTACCTAACTCGGGCGTCTTCAAGTCCCGAGCATCCCTAATGGTGTCTTCAGAGAAGGATGGAAATGATGGTGAGTGACGCACTGTAACGACCTTGGGGAAATCTCTTGAGGCGCTCTGATCGGGCAGAGGTACTTCGACGTTCATCTCCTTCGAAGTATTTCCCGAGGTCTGGGAAGAAGCTGGCAAGACAGGAGACGAAGGGCCTTCGTCCTTTTTTTTCTTTTGGTCTCCTCCTTCCAGGCTAAGGGCTTCGGTTGCTGTGGGCTTAACTGCCTCGGAAGGCTTTCTGGTTCGAGTCACCAACGTCAAACCCTCTACTTCGTCGTCATCATCACCCATGGATCGGCGGATGAAGTCAAAGTCCTCATTGATGACTACATTTTTCCTATGTGCCCGATCTGGTTTTGCTTTGCTTCGGGAGTCCTCGTCCTTCAAGGACATTTTTCTCTTATTATCTTTTTTCGGCTTCAAAGCCGAAGACTCCTTTTTCTCAACAATAGGGGGCTTAGCCTCCCTCTTTCCCTTCGACAAGTCCATCCACTTGCATTTGTCATATGTCAAAGTAGCTGCAATGTTGTGAGCCCAGTTTGCGAGGTCGAGGACCGCATCTGGCATCCATGGGACCGGTGAAAAAAAAGAAGGGGAACAATTACTCAACGTACAACAAAATTATTGAAAGGAAGATGAAGCATTACACTTTACTCACATGTGAAGTTCCATTTCTCACGAAATGCAGGGAACTCCGAGGGAATGACATCGATGGTCCTCACTCTGATGAACCGACTCATCTAGCCTCCATCCCTGCTCTCGTCGGTGCTGACATAGAAAGATTTGGTGGACCGGCGTTGGAGCTTGATTACACCCCGGAGATGCTGAGGCCGATACAGTCGAATGAGGTGGGTGAGAGTGAAGTCGATCCCGGCTTTTTCAACGAAAAAACTCATCATTAGCACGATCCACCAGAAGGACGGATGGATTTGGGCAAAGGTATCTTGGTATCTTTTGCAGGAATCGAGCACGAGTGGGTCGAGGGGACCTAATGTAAAAGGGTACGTATACACTGTCAGAAACCCCTGTACATGGGTTGTAATATCCTCTTCACGAGAGGGTATTTGCAGAACGACCTCCTACCTCTATCTGCACTCTCTCCTTACAGCATCGAGGTGTCCCTCCTCGATGACCGGGGACATTGGTAGGTTTCTCTACTGTGAAGTCCTTATGCAGGGTAAATCTGCTCGGAATAATCTCATTGAGCGTTAGTGGCTTGCCACCGGCCAGACGGGAAGAAGAAGTAGAGGTTCCTTCTTTCTGAGTAACGGGTTTAGAGCTTTCTTCTTTCTGACGAACTGATTTGGATGTTTTAGCCATGGTTTATTTAGGGTGAGAAGGAGGAGATGAGAACACTGACACAATTTTAAACTGACATGGTGAAAGAAGCGGTGGAGAAAAGTGAGTTTATAGAATAAAATAGTTGTTATAGAATGATAAAGTCCTTAATAAAGGGAAGAAAGCAAGCATATATAAGAGAAAACGGCGACCGTTCATTGTTGTTAATGGCCAACCGGCTCTGACGAGCAATTATGACTTTTTGGGGAAGAGAACCGATGGGTCAATTATGTAATTTCAACTCCCGCGTCATAGGAAGGGCGTCATCACACAGGGTTTCGAGGGGTCGAGAATTCAAATCATTTTTTAACATTTCACTCTATGAAATGCGGGGACTATCTGTATACGGTCAATATCGGAGAGTCCGACATTGAGGTTTCTATTATCATGTTCCGAGCCCGAGGTCGAGTTCTAAGTAAAGTACGAGTCCTATCTCAGAACATGAGCCTCGAGAGAATATATCGATGGCCCATCACGGCCTATCTCAAAGTAGGATAAAATAGACGACCGTTATGGAAAGGCAGGAATTTCCCAAAGACACATGATTAAAGTTGATGAGGTCTGCAAAAGATAGTACAAGTTTGTATAAGGCCATTATACAGTTGTACCAATAGCATTTCTCTGTCATAATTAGACATGTACTATGTTGGTATTCTCCCCTCCTATATAAAGGGGACCCCAAACATTCTTTAAAAAAACTTTTACGGCAATAGAACATTCTATGCTTTTTTAGTTCTCAACACTGTCTCTCAGCTCTATTACTCCTCATTTAGTGTTCTTCATTTATTGTTCTTCATTTACTGCTATAATCTGACCTCAAGGTCCTAGTTCCAGTGAGCTCGATTCCCTAGTCTTGTGGCAACTTTGGTTTGCTTATCTTATATTCCTTACTTACACTTGTTACTTCTTGATTATTAACTAGTATTAGAATAAATTACATATTTTTAGAACCACAAATCAAAAGTAATTGTTAAAACAATTTTCGAGGTGAACACTTACTTCTTTTTCTTGACGTCGTGCTTACATAATGTTCTGGAATCATAGCATATTTGTGACATTTGAATAAGTTCAATCTCATCCCTTTCTAATTTTTGTATCGCATTCTTCCTTTATCATTCCATAGTTACTAGATCCACTTAATTATGACTTAATGACACATCATTCCATATTCCCCCTTTAGGGGAGTACTAAGAGTTGGAGCTGGACGACCTGCCTATAGATGTTTTTCCTCTTCATTTTTGGCGTCATTTCACATTATCCATGACCCTTACTCGCCTTGCGGTAATCCTTTTGTACCAAGGATAACAAAATACCTTACTCGCGATGGTGACACTTAGTGTAACTGGCACATACAGTCCCTTAAGCTTAACTTTGCTCATATTGCTTGCTTTAGGGAAGCGTCTCCCTAAATGACCATTCTATAAATTCATCACGGATCTTCTTCTGTTGTCCATTCTATTATCATTCTGTTAATCACATTAGAGTCGCGAACTTATTTCTCGAAATAAGGATGTGACTGTATGGTCTATACTCTTTTGTTGTCTTATGGCCCATCACCTCTCGTCTCTTTCTTCATTTGACTATAGATTTTGCAACACTCTAACGTTGCCATCCATGTATCACATCTCACTCATAATGCTTCATTATCCCTCTTCGTACTTTCCTACTAATATTTCTATCTATCATTTTATTCTGAAAATTCGAACAAAACATTCTTTTGCTTTTATCTCCCCTAGCTCCATCCATTGGCTCTTTGAATTTCCAAACATTCTTTCTCTACTAGGGACTTGAGCCACACTAAGGTATTATTTACCCTTCCAGGATTCCACTGCACGTCCTTGTAGTACTCATATCTAGTTGTACTATTTTAGAGTGCACCAAGGAGATCCATTAGCATCTTTTTAATATCCTTCGGAAATATCAACTAACGCAAACCATTTATTCATCATTTTGGATTACTCTAACCCCAGCCTGATCTTGCTATCTTGTCCTTCTCTTAAACCATTTATGTTAGCTCCCATATGGCATGACTGAGATAAGTGTGGCAGATTGTACGTACATTTATTACTGTTGAAGGTAATTCAAAATGCTTATATCTCCCTTCCTGAATGGTAAATAATGATAATCTTTATTAAGTGGGTACCTCGTACCCTTCTTCACCTTGCTTCTTTTAATTGCTGCAACTCGTGTCTAACTTCCGATTCCGTTATTCCTTTTTATCGTAAGAGTGGATAAGTATTCTTTCCTAAAAGCTCCTTATCAAGAACCGTACACCTTTTAGTACACGCATGATCTGTCGAAGACCTCTCATTTACTCCTCATAACAAAGATGCAAAATCGAGTTCCTCTAACTCAACACTTCCACAACTATATCTCTTATCGATCGTCTTTCTGAATCTAGGCCTCATCTTATTACGAATAAAATAGAAGTTCGAAATTTGAATTCTTATAAGTGAGCTCTACCACACAATCTAGAGTAAGAAGAAAAAGTGAAAGTCCTAAATGCCCTATAGCCTCCTGCTTATAAGTGTGGTGCACAACACACCCATAAAAAATACACTACTAGACACGACTTGTAGACTCCCTAGGACGGAACTGCCCTGATACCACTTTTGTCACGCCCTAAACCTGAGGGAGAGACCGGCACCCGGTGCCTCATCTATCCTTCTATAACAACTTGCGACTAGGGAACTCTGAACATGTGATGTCATACTTTGTCCCTGGGCCACATTGCAAGACAACTGCTAATACTGACTAAATATCACTATAAAGCTAGGACGACTAGGCCGTAATTACTACTACAGCTGGCAAACAAACAAAATATACATAAAAGGCCTACCAGCCCAGCATACTGCACTAACTGACACGATATGTCTACAAGCCTCTACTGGTGGATATATTTTGTTTGTTTGCATATACTGTGATCAGAATAGCTCCCTGACCTACTCAAAACATTATATACATATATACACAAGATGCATATAAAACTCTAGAACCGGAAACTCTAAAAGGCATGGAGCTTACCGATCAAGCTGAACTCAGGCAACACTTAATAAGGAGGTCTACCCGTCTGTCTATCTGAACCTGCACGAATGAAATGCAGCGCCCCCAGAAAAGGGACGTCAGTATGAAATAATGTACCGATTATGTAAGGCAATATACTGAAAGCTGAAACTGAAGTGATAATATAATAAGTGAAAGCAATTGGAAGTCAAAGATAGTCTGAAGATATGCTTACCTACTGATAATGAATCATATCTCTCAATATAGTAAGTAAAATATCTGTCTGGCCCTATAAGGCTCGGTATATATGTCGTGCTCCTTTTTCTCGCGAAATCGAAGTTCGACATTGATAGCTCTTTTAAAAGGGAAGGAATAGTAATTTAAAGAGAGTCGCCACCTAACGTATTAAGGTGTGTTAGGGAACCTATTGCAAATGACTCAGGTTTACTAGTTGCGCAACAAAATATCGGGTAAGTGCTGAAGGTGTTAGGAACTCCTTGAGGTCAACAACTGTGGGTCCCGGCCGAACTCAAATCATGTGAGTTAGTCTAGAGAAGAGAGGGAATTATTTTAATAGGGATGGGGGTCCTATGTTTTTTAGCATAAAGGATCATCTCGTGCAACATAAATAATACTTCGTAACTCCCCTAAGACGGAGGTGTTACTTATATTATTCAGCGGGCACAGACTATCATCTCCTGCTACCCGAGTACTATCATTAAGTTATTTACCTAAAGCGCTCTAATCAATTCTAAATCGTACCCTATGCGTTCACTACCCGTCCCTTACATATGGTCCAGGAGGCATTTGGACCTTTATTTTGGATGGTTCTAGACTTAACTTAGGTTGCTCAAAACGGCAAAACTAGGTGACATACAAAATAAGTTGGACTTTCATATAAAAGCACATAAGGGGCTCAAGTTAGCCTCCACACTTAGGCAGCAAATACACCCAACATATTATGCGTTTTGACAATTTCAGCAATTAAGGTTTTTAGGTCCTATAGGCATGATCTCTAGGTGATTCTGAATTTCAATCATACTGGCAGTTATGTAAAGCAATTTCCAAATGACTACACAGTTGCCTACTGATTGTAAGTATAAGTGATTAAAACCTATAAACATGTTGTCCATGTGATCTATTCAGTAGTTGATAGTGATAATAACGAGGGATACTCAGAATTACTCAGTTGTTCTTATAGGCATGCTTTCTAATGCGTTCATCGAGACAATGTTTAGATCCCAAATTTTGTACTTAAATGTAGATAGTAATTGCCCTATATACATGATTTCTCCCTTTGATGATTGAAACTGTTTTAGTTCTTATAGACATGCATACTAAATGAGCAAGTATGACAATCAATTAAAACCTACATGCATGATTTCTAAAGAGGCAAATTTGGATATGCTATAATGTAAATTGAGCTTTGGTTATTTTGTTTCCTATAGGCATGGTGTCTAATCATGTCACGGCATAGTAGGCAGGATATCCACAGAACTTATTTGAGCAACAGTGAACCCCGATAGGCAAGTTACCTACAGAGCATATTTGAGCCAAAGTGAACCCCTATAGGCACGCAATAGCAATCAAAGTAAACATCTGGGCAAGTTTTCTAACATACAATAGCAGAATGTTTTTGAATAAAGTAAAGCCTATAGGCAGGTTATCTAACATACAATAGCATAAAGTGAACGCCTATAGGCAGGTTATCTACCCATTTCATACAAATATAAAAAATAAGCCCATTTTCCCAATCTATTATTGCCCCAATTGTTATTACAAATACTCATTACAGACTAGAATCAAATGAATGAATTACAAAGTATATAAGCTATAGGGAGCCTACAGCATGCCCAAATACACCTGCACAGGCCAGGCCTTCAACTCCAGCAACTCTAAAAGCCCATGTTCATTGATACACAGTGACCATTAGTGAATGATTCACCCATATCTCAAGTATAAGCATACAAATCCCAAATCTCTAGTGTGTCAGAGTTCCCAAGGGCTTTAAGAACCCCGACAGTGCTCACACTAGAGAAGAATGATTCGAACAGTTCAAGGAAGACTGTGGACCAAATCCTAGTGTGTTAGAGTTCACAACCCCCGGCAGTGCTCACACCAAGAAGGCCAGGGGACAGTACTTAAGTTGCTTTGGCTTTCAGCCAACAAAGAGTGAGGATTAAGGAGAGCAGGATAGGATCAGGGGATACATTTAGGGACATAATTACACATAGGACAGAAATAAATAACAACACATGTGAACCTAGGGAGACCTATTCCAGTTTTAGTTAACATAATCACATACTAATAGGACCAATTCATAGACATGCTTCATAAAGATAAAAAAAAAATTCAGATTAAACTAAGTCACAAAAAGAAAGATCATTGATTAACAATAAGTCAGAAACACATCAATTAGCAGTAAGAACTGATTAAACAATATAGCAAAGGTATCATGACATAGTGAGCACAAAACCAAACAAGTAACATGGTAACAAATTTAACAACAAGCTAATGAATCTGCTAAGGCATACATGATTAGCTTGTTTCTAGGGAAAAGTATCAAAGTATGCTTAATGCTAAAAGATAGTCCTAAGTTACAAAGAGTTAGGCAGGTTTCACTAATTAATCCACTGAGTTCAAGATGTCTTGAATACTGAAAATAACTAGTCTAATAACTATAAAATATTAAACGAGTAATAAAGTAGTAAATGATTCAATAACTCACTAGTTAAGATGAAACAGAAAAGGAATCTAATAATGTAGCAATTGTCACCAACAGAAGCAAACAATAAAGGATTTCTTGCCTTGGCTTCCAGCCGGCCAGGAATCAAAGCACATAATAATGGATATAGAATAACATCGTATAGTTTGTTTATGGTAGTAAGAATATTTCAAACTCTGAGTAGGTGTAACGTGGGGGAGGGGTTTAAATAGTATTGAATTTGAAGACACAAATATGGCAAAGTACTAGAAAGGAAAGAACTTAACAATTAATAAGGAAAGAAAATTTTGAAACTCTAATTTAGGTAAAACAAAATCGGCATAACTAACAAGTAAAGAGATGCATATAGACATATATGCAGAGACTTTAACAGAATAATTAAAGAATAGAACATATTTGGTTTGATTTTGAAGAATAAAAAATCACAAATTTAGGGCAAGTAAGAACCGAAAGAAGTAAAAAAGAAAGCTAAAATAAGATTTATAGAGACACATAGACAACAATATTAAAGAAAAAATAGTTGAAGAATCGAAAACCAGATTAGATCTAGAAAGATTTGAAACCCTAGTTTTGGGTAAAACATCAAATCAGCCAGAATAGAGGAGAAGAACACACATTCGCACCAAATAAACATATAGAGGAACTTATTGAAAGAAAACTTATAATCGAATAAGTTTTAGTTCAAGTAAAAAGGGGTTTGAAACCCTAGGTTAAATAAATCACAAAATCGGCAAAAAATCAACAGATTCATAAATAACATAGCAAATATAGACGAAGAAAAATGTTAAAAAGAAAGAGTTTAAACCAGATTTGGTTCAGATTAGAGAGTATCTGAAACCCTAACATTTAGGGCTTAGCGAATCAAGAGAGATATGAGAAAATCATTACAAATAACGTACTTGTACTTGAGATTGTCCATATTCAAAAGGGTAAACACATATTCGGACGGAACCAAATCGGGGTACTTGCCATATTTAGGCAAGTACGTAAGTTATTCCAGAATCAGGTACCAAATAAGGGAAGAACCCTAGAATTGTAAGGGAGTAATTGAAGAATCCCATTAGAACACTGATTCTTGGGGGATTTGGGTGAGACTGCGGCTTTAGGGTTTGATAGGGAGGGGAGATGAGGGATTTTAGGGACGGCAGGCCGGTGAGAATGATTTGGGTTAATAGGGGGTTTGTTAATTAAATGGGTAGGTGTAACGTGGGCCGTTGATCTCAGAGATCAACGACCACAATTTAAGGGGTTCTGGGTCGGGTAATAAAATGGGTAAGGGTAATTGGTTTTGGACGGGTATTGGGTTGGTGTATAGGGTATTGTGCTAGGTATTAGGTCCGAAATTGGTTACAAATTGAGGCCAGTAATACCCAAATCTAATTAATAAATAATTTGTAAAAATAATAAACAAATAAACAAAATGTCATCTATGCCTAAAACAAATAAAAAAAGTTATCTAACATTATAAAAGTATAAAAAGATTATTTTGGCATAAATAAAGTAATTATAAATACATATAGGTTATTATTGCAAATGTGCAATTTTAGCCTTTAAAATGCAAATGTAATTATGACAAATAAGTTTAAAATATTTAAAACCTAATATGGGTGTAAATGGTGAAATTAGATGATAAAAGCATCATAAATTAATTTTTGAGATAATTAATGAGTATTTATGTAATAAAAATGCAGGAATAAATTGATTTAAAGCCTTTAAAAATTATAGAAAATTATGAAAAATGCTGGTATATGTTTATAAATCAAGTGATGGTGCATATGCACTATTTTGAAAGTGTATATATATATATATATATATTAAAATTATGAGGGGAAAATGGGTATCAACAGGTGCCCCTCTTTACTCAGGAAGAATGAGTGAGTTGTCGGGTAAAGAAATGATGATTGACTTTGACCGAATTGAGTGATTTGAAAGATATAGGCCACACTCTGGTTTCTGAGCTGCTTACATATCCCTGGTTTTACAGGAATCATGCCATGTGTAGTTCTGGATCCAACAGTGGAACAAACCGATGGAGTTGGACAAAATATTCTATATAGGACAAATCGGGATTGAGAAAGGTTATGGATACTTGAGTAGATATCAGATGAGAATGGGCAACGGACGATGATCGGTTACGTTTGAAATAATTGAAGGGTATGGACGTTGAATGGAAACCGGAGTAAAGATTGCTCCTTTTAGGATAACGGTTACTGACCGTACCACCTGCAAAATCAAAATACAATGCGTGCATATAGATTATCGCATAAATTTAAACATGATGCAAATTCCCATTGGACCATGGAGATTGTCTTTGGACGATGAGGATGATGTCCTCAGACCATGACATCCCGGGCCATGAATTGCGCGGTAAAGGATTCGCAGGCCATGAAATGATGTTCTCAGGGTATGAAGATGGTGCCTCTGAACCATGATGACTTTGAATAATGGTGAGCAAGATTAAGAGATCTCCAGGCCATGGCATGTTGTCTTTTGGCTATGAGGATGATTCCTTCGTACTATGACGCCTTTGGACAAATTGGCTATATATCAACCCATGAGATGCAAAGACATGATGCTTGAGATAAAATAAGATAGAGCTTAGTCTTGTGTAGAGTCGGGGAACATCTTAGCCCCGAAAGAAGAGAATAATGCAAGGTTTGGAATAGAGTAAAATTTGTGGTCATGCAAGACGATGCTTAGTCTCGTGCTGGAAAGGCTGAGCTTAGCCTTATGCAAATAAAGAGGCAGGGCTTAGCCTCATGCAAGATTTGAGACAACGCTTGGTCTCATGCAGAGGGAAGGTAGAGCTTAGCCTTATGAAAATAAAGAGGCAGGGCTTAACCTCGTGCAAGATTTGAGACAACGCTTGGTCTCATGCAGGGGGAAGGCAACACTTAGCCTTATGAAAATAAAGAGGAAGGTCTTAGCCTCTTGCAAGATTGTAGACAGTGCTTAGTCTCATGCAGGGGAAAGGCAATGCGTAGCCTTATGCATAAAAGGAGGGTGAGCTTAGCCTCATGCAAGATTTGAGACAATGCTTAGTCTCATGTAGGGGAAAGGCAATGCTTAGCCTTATGCAAATAAGGAGGTAGGGCTTAGAATTATGCAAGATTTGAGACAATGCTTAGTCTCATGCAGGGGAAAGGCAATGCTTAGCCTTATGGAGATAAGGAGGCAGGGCTTAGCCTTATGCAAGATTAGAGACAGTGCTTAGTCTCATGCAGGGGAAAGGCAATACTTAGCCTTTTGCAAATAAGGAGGCAGATCTTATCCTCATGCAAGATTTGAGACAATGATTAGTCTCGTGCAATGGACAAATAGCAAGTATGAGCGGAATATTTCTTAGCTAGAGATATATTTGTGCTTGGGTAGTCCGGTTGTTATGAAGATAATGATTCTAAGGTGCGCACGTACTTGCAGCTATTCCTTGTTCCAGCATCCAAAACAAATTGTGAGTTTTGCGGGGGAGGTTGGTTCATGCCTTTGTCTTCTTGCTTTGATCCAATCCGCATTAGAGTCATGTTCGAGTTACCATGTGTAGCATTTGGCTAAAAAATAAAGTTTTCAAAAATATGTATGTATAGTTATTCAAAACATAGTAATATGCGATTTAAAAATCGATTAGATGAACCAATAACTGTGACATTATTAGAGACATTGCGACCTTCCTGACATAGAATTTTGAGGGTCTTCCTCAAAATTCTGCCCTAGTTATCTAGACGAACTTCTGGTTGTTCCGCATACAATGTCTTTGGCTTAACTTGCTTCAGAATTTTGAGGGTCATCCTCAAAATTTTGTACTAGTTTTTGATTATGGGGAAAATGAAAATTTTATTATATTGTGATCGAACCATAGGGCTGCCTATGTATCACCTCTTAAACGGAAATCAGTTCAAGTGTAGTTCAAATACATCATATGAAGAAATGCAAAAAGTTTAAACATAGTATCTTTTGACTGCATCTGAGTTGATGGGCTTTGGCCAAATTTCTCCGTCCATTTCTGCGAGTATGAGTGCTCCTCCTGTTGGTACCTTGTGAACCATATAAGGCCCTTTCCAGTTAGGTGAGAATTTCCCTTTGGCTTCATCCTGATGTGGAAAGATCCGTTTCAGCACCAGCTGCCCCGGTGTGAACTATCTAGGTTTGACCCTTTTGTTGAAAGCTCTGGACGTTCTGTTTTGATAGAGTTGACCATGACATATTGCATTCATTATTTTTCCATCTATGAGGTCTAATTTCTCATAGCGACTTCTTATCCATTCTACATCACTGAGTTCAGCTTCTTGTATGATTCTAAAAGATGGAATTTCTACCTCGGGGGGGATTACAACTTCAAGACCGTAGACCAATAGGTAAGGTGTTGCCTCGATTTATGTACGGATGGTGGTGCGGTATCCTAAAAAGGCAAATGGTAACTTTTCATGCCATTGTTTGTGATTCTCTACCATCTTCCTTAGTATCTTCTTGATATTTTTGTTGGTGGCTTCTACGACTCCATTCATCAGGGTCGATATGTTGTGGAGTTTTGTGCTTGATTTAGAAGGTTTCACACATGGCTTTCACTATATCACTATTGAGATTGGCGCATTGTCAGTGATGATGGATTCTGGAACCCGGAAGCGGCAAACAATACGATCCCTGACAAAATCTGCGATGACTTTCTTGGTTATAACCTTGTATGATACAACTTCAACCCATTTTGTGAAATAGTCGATGGTCACTAGGATGAACCTATGCCCGTTTGAAGCGGTGGGCTCGATTGGACCAATGACATCCATTCCCCAGGAAGAAAAAGGCCAAGGTGTGCTTTTTGCATTGAGTTCATTTGGCGGTACCCGTATCATATCTGCGTGTATCTGGTACTGATGACATTTCTGGACATACCGGGTGCAACCTGTTTCTATAGTTATCCAAAAGTATCCGACTATGAGTATCTTCTTGGCTAGGACGAAACCATTCATATGTGGGCCGCAGGTTCTGGCATGTATTTCTTCAAGCAATTTGGAGGCTTCTTTGGCTTCAACACACCGTAATAGCCCTAGATCAGGAGTTCTTCTATACAGAATTCCCTCGCTTTGGAAGAAATGGTTGGACAACCTCCAAAGTGTGCGTTTATAAGTGTGGTTTGTATGTTATGGATATTCTCCTTTTGCCAAATATTCTCTGAAATCGTGGACCATGGATTTCCATCTGTTTCTTCTTCGACATGAGCACAATAAGCTGGCCGATTATGAATTCTCAATGGAATGGGATCGATGAAATTCTTGTCCTGGTGTTGTATCATGGAGGACAAAGTGGCCAGTGCGTCTGCGAGTTCATTCTGGATTTTGGGGACATGGAGGAACTCTATCTTCGTGAACCTCTTCATCATCTCTTGTATGTGATGCAGATATGGCTTTATCTTGGTGTTCTTCGTAGCCCACTCCCCTTGTACCTTGTGGACTAGCAGGTCTGAATCACCAATCACCAGTAATTCATGAATATTTATGTTGAAATCCAAACTGAGCCCTATTATGCAAGCCTCATATTCCGCCATATTGTTGGTGCACGGAAACCTATGTTTTGCGGACACCGGGTAGTGTTGACCGGTTTCTGACACCAAAACGGTTCTTATACTGACTCCTTTGAAATTTGCAGCTCAATCGAAAAACATTCTCCAATCGTCTTAGGCTTCAACAATATCGTCTCCTACGAATGACACTTCTTCGTTAGGAAAATACGTTTTTAGTGGTTCGTATTCTCCTGCTACATGATTTTCTGCAAGATGATCTGCTAATGCTTGTCCCTTGACTGCCTTATAAGTTACATAGATAATATCAAACTCACTCACTAATATTTTCCATTTGACCAGCTTTTCTGTAGGCATAGGCTTCTGAAAGATGTACTTCAGAGGATCCATTATCGATATGAGATATCTGGTATAAGCACAAAAGTAGTGCCTCAATTTCTGGGTTATCCATGTCAGAGCATAACAAGTGCGTTCCAGTAGGGAGTATCGTGCTTCGTAAGGCGTGAACTTCTTTCTCAGATAATATATGGCTTGCTCTTTTCTCTTTGTCTCGTCATGTTGCCCCAAGACACAACTGAAAGCCCCATCTAATACGGAAAGGTAGAGTAGTAATGGTCTACCCGGTTCTGGCGGGGCTCGGAGTGGTGGTGTGGACAGGTATTCCTCGATTTTGTCAAAAGCCTTCTGACAGTCTTCAATCTAGTGTCCCAAGAAACTCATCACATCCTTCTTGTTCTTTGGTGGTGGTAAATCCTGGGTAGCTTTGACCTTTGACGGGTCTAACTCAATTCCTCGGCGACTGACAATAAACCCTAATAAATTTCCAACAGGAACTCTAAAGGCACATTTGCGGATTTCAGCTTCAGATTGTACTTCCGCAGCCGGTAAAATAACTTTCTCAAATTTGCTATGTGATATGTGGCCTTCTTGGATTTGATGATGACGTCGTCCACATATACTTCTATCTCTTTGTGTATCGTGTCATGGAAAATGGTTTTCATGGCCCTCATGTAGGTGGCCCCAGCATATTTTAGACCGAATGGCATCATTTTGTAATAGTACACTCCCCACGGCGTGATGAAATATGTTTTCTCTTCGTCTTCTTCGTCCATCCAAATCTGATGATAACCTGCGAAGCAATCAACAAAGCATTGTAGCTCATGCTAGGCGCAATTGTTGTTCAGTATGTGTATATTTGGTAATGGAAAATCATCTTTGGGACTTGCTCTATTTAAATCCCGATAGTCGTCACATACCCTGACTTTTCCTTCTTTCTTCGGAACCGGCACAATGTTTGCCAACCAAGTTGGATATTCAACTACCCTAAGGACCTTAGCTTTGACTTGTTTTGTGACTTCTTCCTTGATTTTCAGACTCATGTATGGTTTGAACTTTCCTAGTTTCTGCTTCACCGGTGGACACATTGGATTGGTAGGTAATTTGTGATCCACTATTGATGTGCTCAACCCGGTCATATCGTCATATGACCATGCGAAATGTCCTCATACTCTCTTAAGAAAGGAGTGTACTCTTCCTTCTTCTGATGGTGACAAGTGAATGCTTATGCAAGTTTCATTGACGGTTTCAGAATCTCCCAAGTTGACTACCTCAGTCCCGTCCAGGTTGGACTTAGGTTTGTTCTACAATTCTCAACTTCTCTGACGATTTCCTCAGGTATCACATTTTCTTGCTCTATATCTTCCGAGTCACTATCCTTATGTTGCGTTGTCTCATTACATGTCACAGTCTTTGGTTCATCAAGGTAAGAAATAGTAATGTTGTGGAGAAAAAGATATGAAAGATAATAATAATAAAACATCAAACTGTTGATAAATGTTGAAACATTAAACAAAGAAATTTTTTAATGACTTCAAACAATGTTTTCGAAAGAAAAACAGTGAAAGGAAATAAAGATGTTTTAAACAAAAATGCTCAAAAGAATTGTTTTAAAAATGAATGACACTAGCAGCCATGCTACCACGGGACTCGTCTAGCCCCTAGATTGTGTGACGGTCCAGTTTATGAGAACTGCTCTCTTCTCCATTGTCTGGATGATGATGCCTTCTTCCTCCTCCTCCTCAACAATCACATTGAAATCCATGTCTTATTCTTCCAAGAAAAGATTCCTTAAACCACCTAGGACTTCATCTTCTTTAGATCCCCACATCATGTAAGCCTGATGAAAGGTGCTAAAATGTGGTACCGACTACATAAGAGGGTAATAAGGACCATTCCATGGCGGCGACCAATCATCATATTCTTGCCAGGTATGTTGATAACCAAGCCCAGGTTGTGTCGTGACGATTTGGCTGTATCGATTTGGTAATGCCTTGGAGGTTCTTCCCGAGACCTTTACCGGGTTCATACCTTGACCATGATAGTATGATTTCTATTTTATTGCTCCACTACTTATCTTTCTCAATTGTGTTGACGCGCTATATGCGGTGATAAGTCTCCCCACCTAACTTCCTTCTATTTTCCACGACCGGAACAATTTGTTTGGTATAAATGGGATTACTCCCGTCTTCATGATTGATCACTTCCTGATGATTCCATTCGAACTTCACAGCCTGGTGCAAAGTAGAAGCCACGGCCCCGGCGACATGTATCCAAGGTCTTCCCAACATCAGAATGTATGAGACGAATATGTCTAGCACTTGAAATTCAACATCGAACCAGGTCGTACCCATCTGCAAGCATAGATTGGTTTCCCCAGTTGTGGCCCTTTGAGACCCATCGAATGCCTTCACATTCATAGTCCCTGTTCGTATTTTATGTAAACCTTTACCCAACAATTTCAGAGTTGTCGGCGAACATATATTGAGACTGGACCCTCCGTCTATCAAAACCCTGGCAATGAATTTATCCTCGCATTCCGTGATGTGCAATGCCTTATTGTGGCTTAATCGCTGTGGTGGCAATTCGTCTTCATGAAAGGTGATCTCGTGGCTCTCTAGTACTTTCCCTACCATGTTAGCCATCTCCCTACTGGTGATATTGTTAAGAACGTAAGCTTTATTCAATACCTTCATCAAGGCATTCCTATGTGCCTTGGAATTCTGCAGTAATAATAGGATGGATATCTGAGCAGGAGTTTTGTTCAGATGGTTTATCATAAAATATTCCTTCGCTTGCACCTTTCTCCAATGATCATTCGGGCTAATTTCAATGATGGGTTGTTTGTCAGCAGCTTCTCTACTCACTCCTCCGAAATTCTTAGGTGTATAAATTCTGCCAGTCTTGGTCATCCCTTGTGTCGCACTAGATTCTTCAATTTTTCCTTTCCTCTTGGCTTGTGCAACATAGTCCCATGGTACGACATTGGACTTAAAGGGCAGTGTGGATGCTACCGTCACACCAAAGGGTGTGGTTACTTATACTTCAAACGGAGCAGGTGCAGCTGTAGGTGTTATTACTTCAATTTTGAATGGAGTTGATGCGGCTAATCACAACTTTGACTGGTGGCTGTATCTGCACTACAATAAGAGTGAGATTGATTGTATGTTTCTTAGGATCATCCATTTCTCGAATAAGTCCAATTGACCCTTCCGGGTCCTATACTTCATCAGTCTCTATCGCATTTACTCCTTCGCCCCTATGATCTGGGAGAGGATTTTTACAGAAGTTAGGTGCATCCTCGTTTGCTTGTATGAACTTGGTATCAATTAATGTCTGGATCTTGTCTTTCAAAGTGAGACATTCATCGATGGTATGGCCTTTCATGCCGGAATGGTAGGCATATGTTTTGTTGGGATTGACCCATTGAGAGGAATTTTCCATGGCAACAGCGGGAATAGGGGTAACATATCCAGCAGCTTTCAGTCTTTCGTATAATTGATCGATGGGTTCAGCAATAGGGGTGCATTGTCTGCGTGGCATGCGGTCAAAGTTTGGTATGGGTTTATGATAGTTTTGGCGGGCTGGTGGTGAGTGATAATATGCTGGCTGGGTGTTATAAGTGTGGTTGGCATTAACGGGTTGTTGATATCTGGGGGGTAAAGGCTGATATGTGGGTGGAGGTGTTTCGTACGTAAGAGGAGATTTTGAACCTTGGGCTACCATCACGGCCCCTACGTGTTTCTTCTTTGATATGCCCCCTGACTGCAATGCTTTGTTTATAGCCTGCAACGCCTCAAAATTAGTTATCATCCCGCTCTTGATCCCTTCTTCAATCCTTTCCCCTAGTTTGATGATGTCGGAGAATTTTTTATTCTCGATAACCATGAACTTTTCATAGTATTGTGGATTCTGGGCCCGGACGAAGAATTTGTTCATCTACTATTTTTCTAATGTCGGCTTTACTTTTGAGGCTTCTGATCTCCACCGAGTAGCATACTCGCGGGAAGTCTCCGTTGGTTTCTTCTTGAGGTTCTATATGTAGAAGACGTCCGGTGCATTCTCCGTACTAAATATGAATCGATCCATAAAGTCTGATGCCATGCTTACCCAGCTAACCCACTTCTTAGGATTTTGACTGATGTACCAAGATAGGGCGTCTCCTGTTAGACTTCTAATGAACAGCTTCATGCGAATCCTATCATATTTCCCAACTCATATGAGCTTGTCACAATATGTTCTTAGATGCACCTTTGGGTCACTTGTTCCATCAAACATCTCGAAATTAGGAGGTTTGTAACCCTCCGGAAAATCTACGTCTGGGATAATACACAGATCTTCATAATTCAAACCCTCAATGCCTTTTCCTCCTTCGACACCCTGGACTCGACTTGTGAGTTTCTTAAGTTCCTCTGCCATATTCTTGATGAGCAGGTCCTTCTCGGCGAATTCTGGTGTGTATGGGGTTTGTTGAGTGGGGTGAGGTAAGGTTTCAACGTATATGGGGTTGTTTTGGTGGATAACGGGGTTTTGAGTGTAGTGGTGATCATTGGTTGAAGTCTACGGATCGGTAGTAGGTTGTGGTGTATTTTTAGGAGTATGGTAGGTAGCAAATGCACCCAACATATTATGCGTTTTGACAATTTCAGTAGTTAACATTTTTAGGTCCTATAGACATGATCTCTAGGTGATTCTGGATTTCAATCATACTGGTAGTTATGTAAAGAAATTTCTAAAATGACTGCACAGTTGCCTACTGATTATAAGTAGAAGCGATTAAAACCTATAAACATGCTGGCTAGGTGATCTATTCAGTAGCTGACAGTGATAAAAATGAGGGATATTCAGAATTAGTCAGTTGTTCATACATGCATGCTTTCTAATTCAATCAACGGGACAGTGTTTAGAGCCCAATTTTAGTACTTAATGCAGATGGTAATTACCCTATATACATGATTTCTTCCTTTGATGATTGAAACTGGTTTTAGTTTTTATAGACATGCATACTAAATGAGCAAGTATGACAATCAATTTAAACCTACATGCATGATTTCTAAAGAGGCGGATTTGGATATGCTATAATGTAAATTGAACATTGGTTATTTTGTTCCTTATAGGCATAGTGTCTAATCATGTAAAAGCATAGTAAGCAGGATATCCACAGAACTTATTTGAGCCACAGTGAACCCCTACAGGTATGTTATCTACAGAGCTTATCTAAGCCAAAGTAAACCCCTATAGGCATGCAATAGCAAACAATGTAAACATCTAGGCAAGTTTTCTAACATACAATAGCAGAATGTTTTTGAATAAAGTAAAGCATATAGGCAGGTTATCTAACATACAATAGCATAAAGTGAACACCTATAGGGAGGTTATCTAACCATTTCATGCAAATATATGAAATAAGCCCTTTTTCCCAATCTATTATTGCCCCAATTGTTATTACAAATACTTATTACAGACCAGAATCGAATGAATAAATTACAAAGTATATAAGCTATAGAGAGCCTACAAGATGCCCAAATACACCTGGACAGGCTAGGCCTTCAACTCACAATAACTCTAAAAGCCCATGTTCATTGATACACAGTGACCATCAGTGAATCACCAATATCTCATGTATAAGAATACAAAGAACAAATCTCTAGTGTGTCAGAGTTCCCAAGGGCTTCAAGAACCCCGGATAGTGATCACACAAGAGAAGAATGATCAAAACAGTTCAAGGAAGTCTATGGACTAAATCCTAGTGTGTCAGAGTTCACGAGGGTCTCATATGAACCCTAAGCAGTGCTCACACCAAGAAGGCCAGGGGACAATACTTAAATTGCTTTTGTTTTCAGCCAGCAAAGAGTGAGGATTCAGGAGAGCATGATAGGATCAGGGGATACATTTAGGGACATAATTACACATAGGACAAAAATAAATAACAACACATGTGAACCTAGGCAGACCTATTCGAGTTTTAGTTAACACAATCACATACTAATAGGATCAGTTCATAGACATGTTTCACAAAGATAAAAAAGACTTCAGATTAAACCATGTCACAGAAAGAAAGCTCATTGATTAACTGTAGATCAGAAACACATCAATTAGCAGTAAGAACTGATTGAACAATATAGAAAATGTATCATGGCATAGTGAGAACAGGACCAAACAAGTAACATGGTAACAGATTTAACAACAAGCTAATGAATCTGCTAAGGCATACCTGATTAACTAGTTCGTAGGGAAAAATATCAAAGCATGTTTAATGCTAAAAGATAGTCCTAAATTACACAGAGTTAGGCACGTTTCACTAATTAATCCATTGAGTTCAACATTTCTTGAATACCGAAAATAACTAGTCTAATAACCGTAACATATTAAACAAGTAATAAAGTAGTAAAGGATTCAATAACTCACCATTTAAGATGAAACAGAAAAGGAATCTAACAATGTATCAATTGTCACCAACAGAAGCAAACAATAGAGGATTTCTAGCCTTGGCTTCGAGCCGTCCAGGAATCAAAGCACAGAACAATTTCTATAGAATAACAGTGTATAGTTTGTTTATGGTAGTGAGAATATTTCGAACTCAAAGTCTGTCTAAATGGGAATGGGGGAGGGGTTTAAATAGTACTGAATTTGAAGTCACAAATATGGAAACGTACTAGAAAGGAAAGCACTTAATAATTAATAAGGAAAAAAAATTGAAACCCTAATTTAGATAAAACATACAAAATCGGTAGAAATAACAAGTAAAGATATGCATAAAGACATATAGACAGAGACTTTAACCAAATAATTTAAGAATCAAACAAATTTTGTTTGATTTTGAAGAATCAAAAACCCCAAATTTAGGGCAAGTAAGAATCGACAGAAGTAACAAAGAGAGCTATAATAAAATGCATAGGGACACATAGACAGCAATATTAAAGAAAAAATAGTTGAAGAATCGAAAAACATATTAGATCTATAAAGATCTGAAACACTAGTTTTGGGTAAAACACCAAATCAACCATAATAAAGGAGAACACAGATTCACACCAAATAAACATATATAGGAACTTATTAAAAGGAATCTTATAATTGAATAAGTTTTAGTTCAAGTAAAAAGGGGTATGAACCCTAGGTTAAATAAATCACAAAATTGGCAAAAAATCAACAGATCCATAAATAACAGAGCAAATATAAATGAAGAAAAATATTAAAAAGACAGTTTGAACCAGATTTTGTTCAAATTAGAGAGGACCTGAAACCCTAACATTCAGGGCTTAGCGAATCAAGAGAGATATGAGAAAATCATTACAAATAACGTACTTGGACTTGAGATTGTCCATATTCAAAAGGGTAAACACATATTCGGACGGAACCAAATCGGGGTACTTGCCATATTTAGGCAAGTACCTAAGTTATTCCAGAATCAGGTACCCAATAAGGGAAGAACCCTGGAATGGTAAGTGAGTAATGGAAGAATTCCATTAGAACATAAATTCTTGGGGGATTTGGCTGAGACGGCGGCTTTAGGGTTCGATGGGGAGGGGAGATGAGAAAGTTTAGGGGAGGCGGGCCGGTGAGAATGATTAGGGTTAAGAGGGGGGTTGGTTAATTAAATGGGTAGGTGTAACGTGGGCCGTTGATCTCAGAAATCAACGATCACGATTTAAGGGGTTCTAGATCGGGTAATAAAATAGGTAAGGGTAATTGGTTTGGGCTGGGTATTATTGGGCTGGTGTATAGGGTATTGGGCTGGGTATTATGTCCGAAATTGGTTTAAAATTGAGGCCCGTTTTTAAATACCCAACATTAATTAATAAATAATTTGTAAAAATAATAAATAAATAAAATATCATTTGTTCCTAAAAACAAATAAAAATACTTATCTAACATTATAAAAGTATAAAAAGATTAATTTGGCATAAATAAAGTAATTATCAATACATATAGGCTATTATTTCAAATGTGCAATTATAGCCTTTAAAATGCAAATGTAATTACGACAAATAAGTTAAAAATATTTAGGCAAGTACCTAAGTTATTCCAGAATCAGGTACCCAATAAGGGAAGAACCCTGGAATGGTAAGTGAGTAATGGAAGAATTCCATTAGAACATGAATTCTTGGGGGATTTGGCTGAGACGGCAGCTTTAGGGTTCGATGGGGAGGGGAGATGAGAGAGTTTAGGGGAGGCGGGCCGGTGAGAATG
The DNA here is from genome assembly GCA_005239495.1 of Nicotiana undulata. Lineage (NCBI taxonomy): Eukaryota > Viridiplantae > Streptophyta > Magnoliopsida > Solanales > Solanaceae > Nicotiana > Nicotiana undulata. Next base: position 102,393 of record ML287218.1, read on the forward strand.
ATTAGGGTTAAGAGGGGGGTTGGTTAATTAAATGGGTAGGTGTAACGTGGGCCGTTGATCTCAGAGATCAACGACCACAATTTAAGGGGTTCTAGGTCGGGTAATAAAATAGGTAAGGATAATTGGTTTGTGCTGGGTATTATAGGGCTGGGTATTATTGGGTTGGTGTATAGGGTATTGGGCTGGGTATTATGTCCGAAATTGGTTACAAATTGAGGCCCGTTTTTAAATACCCAAATTTAATTAATAAATAATTTGTAAAAATAATAAATCAATAAAATATCATTTGTGCCTAAAAACAAATAAAAACACTTATCTAACATTATAAAAGTATAAAAAGATTATTTTGGCATAAATAAAGTAATTATAAATACAAATAGGCTATTATTTCAAATGTGCAATTATAGCCTTTAAAATGCAAATGTAATTACGACAAATAAGTTAAAAATATTTAAAACCTAATATGAGTGTAAATTGTGAAATTAAATGATAAAATCGTCATAAAACAATTTGTGAGATATTTAATGAGTATTCATATAATTAAAATGCAAGAATAAATTGATTTAAATCCTTTAAAAATTATAGAAAATTATGAAAAATGCTTGTATATGTTTATAAATCAAGTGATGGTGCATATGCACTATTTTGAAAGTATATACATACATATATTTTGTCACGACCCAATTTCGGAGTTGTGATGGCGCCTGTCGTGGAACCAGGCCAACCACCTATCTATAACGAATCTAAGTTCAATTATCAGAGAGAATACCCTTTTTAATAAATTCGAGGTCAATAATAATAGTAAATCAGAAATTGGAAATAATTTGTGGAAAACAAAGCTCAAATCCTACAATCCCGGATTCGATGTCACGTAGTCATGAGCTACTAATTCATAAACAAGACCTAAAAGAATTGACCAACGTAGTCTGAAAGTAAATACGATAGGTAGAAAAGAAAGAGATGACGAGATCACGGTCGCCAGCTGCTACCTCGTCAACTCCGATGAAACTGCTGTGACTCACTGACCAGAGCTGGATCTCAATGTACTTGGATCTGCACAAAAGGTGAAGGGTATAACGTGAGTACACCAACTCAATAAGTAACGAAAACAACCTATGGGTTGAGAGGTAGTGACGGACTAAACCTCCGATAATTTGAACAACAACATATAGTTTGAACATGACAGTAATATAGTAGAAAGTAAGCGAAATGAACTGAGTTATGTCTGTAAACTTGCATATGTTCGTGAAAAATCAGGAATGCTATGTATACAGTATTCACTCTCATAAGAAAGTCCACTCAGTACTCGAATTGGCCATCAGGCCCAGGGAAAATCCATCCCCGAATATGGATTAACACAGTGACATAGTCACTCGGTACTGAGGAAAAGATAGGCCAATTCAGCCCCACGGAGAAGATCCATCTCCGGAACATATCACTCGGACAAGATCCATGTCAAGGGAAGTTCCATCCCTCGATATATGTGCGCTCACTAGGGGGGTGTAAAGACTCCGGAGGGGATCCTATAAGCCCAAGCGCTATATCAAACCAACAAAGGTATGGTTCAAGGATCGCTGTGGTGTGCAGTCAGATCTCATAACTGTCTCAAAAATCCGGCTCTAGGCGTCACTCAGTCAATACTTTCAAGTCTCACTCACAATGCTCTCAAATATGTATAATTCAGCCCAAACAATAATAATGCAATATAATTAACAAATACTGAGAATGAGGCATTAAGAGGTACGCTTTAATAGGACTGAGTGCATGGTAGTAAATAACTACAGATAAAGACAACAACAATTGACCGTTTCAGTCTAAACACATTGGCATGAAGCCTTAGCAATTACACTTATCATGATTTCTAATATGTTCAAGGAAACCTCTACCTTCACAATACCAATATCAGTATGAAACAACCCTTAGGCAGTGCCATGGGGTAAGCCAGGCCACCAACATTCGGTGAATACCCGCGTGCCCGTCACTTGGCACGTGCGTCACCTTAATTAACATCAATTATCAGGTAATTTGGGGTTTCGAACCCTCAGTTCCAAGGTTGAAGACGTTACTTACCTCAAAACCTGCTAAAACACTACTCCGCAGTGCCCTTGCCTCGAAATTCGACCTCCGAGCAACAATCAAGTGTACATCATTATTATATGCTAAGAGGTGAATCCTAATCAAAACCTATCAAAAATACTCAAAAATCTCGAAATTGATCAAACCCGGCCCTCGGGACCATGTCTCGAAATGCGATAAAATTTACAGCACAAGAATCCTCATCCTCCCACGAGTCTATACATACCAAGAACACCGAAATCGGAGTCCAAATGACCCCTCAAATCCTCATTCTAAAGCTTCTTAATCCCAAGCCCTAACTACCCCTTTTCCACTGATTTTTCCAAACTTTTCCACCATTAATCTGACCTTTAATCATGTATTAACGAGTTTAAGTCCGAAAATTTTACCTCCACGAATAACTATAGAATTCCCTCTTCAAAAAGCCTTCAAAAGCTTCAAACCCAGATAAAATATTGAGAAAAATAGTTAAAATTCGTGAAGGTTGGTTTTTGTACCTTCTGTCCAGTAATCTCGCACCTGCGATCACTTACTCGCACTTGCGGCTTCGCAGGTGCGATGCTTCTCCCACACCTGCGGCTTCGCAGGTGCGATACTTCTTCCGCACCTGCGATTTCCCCTGGGGTCTCCTAATTCTGCACATGCGATACTCCTTCCGCACCTGCGATATCGCAGGTGTGACCAATTCCTCGCACCTGCGGAACTCCTCAACCCAGTCCATTCTCACACCTGCGGAGCCGCAGGTGCGAAAACATCATAGCAGCAGCTAAAGCTGCATTTTGCCAAGTCCAAATTCCCCGTTCGCCACTTGAAATCAGGCCCGAGCCCCTCGAGACCCCAACCATACATATTGACGCATCATATATGATCATTCAAACTTAGTCGACCCTTTGGAACATCAAAACTCCAAAACTCATCGAATTCAAGCCTATGAACATTGAAATTTCTAAATTTCACCAACGATGCCGTAACTACCCAAAACAACTCTGATTGACCTGAAATTTTGCAGACATATCCAAAATGACTATACAAACCTGTTCCAACTGTCGGAATTCCTTTCCAACCCCGATAGTCTATTTTCAACTGCCGACCGGAAATCGCCAAAACTAACTTTCGCCAATTCAAGCCTAATTCTTCACCGGATATCACAAAAATATTCCAAACACACTCCTAAGTCCCAAATTGCCTAACGAAGCTATCCGAGCCATAAAATCCGCATTCCGAGGTTATTTACCAATAAGTCAACTCCGGGTTTACTTTTCCAACTCTAAGGCTATTTTAAGAGACTAAGTGCCTAAATTCCTTCTATAATCACTCTAAACCCGAGCTAATCAATTCTATCATATCATGAACAGTCTAACCAAGCTACGACAAGGAAGAAACAGTGAAACAAATGCACGTTCTATATAACGACCGACCGGGTCATTACATTCTCCCCCTCTTACACAATCGTTCGTCCTCGAACATGTCTAGAAACATACATGGAGTCTCAAACAAGTGAGGATATCTGCTCCGCATCTCCCGATTGGTCTCCCAAGTAGCCTCCTCTACTAGCTGACCTCTCCACTGCACCTTCACTGAAGCTATCTCTTTTGACCTCAACTTTCTGACCTCGCGAGCCAAAATAGCAACTGGTTCAACCTCATATGACATATCATCCTCGAGCTGAACTGTACCGAAGTCTAAGACATGAGACGGGTCACCAACATACTTCCGTAGCATCGACACGTGGAACACCGGATTAACACTAGACAAGTTGGGTGGCAAAGCAAGTCTATAAACCACCTCTCCAACCTTCTGAAGCACCTCAAATGGACCAATGAACCGGGGACTAAGATTTCCCCTCTTCCCGAACCTCATAACACCCTTCATGGGTGACACCTTCAGCAGTACCTTGTCACCCTCCATGAAAGACACATCCCGAACCTTCCGGTCCGCATAGCTCTTCTGCCTGGACTGAGCCGTGCGAAGCCGCTCCTGGATCATCTTCACCCTCTCCAACGCATCCTGAACCAAATCTAGGCCTAACAACCTAGCCTCACCGGGAACAAACCAACCAACCGGAGATCTACACCTCCTACCATATAAAGCCTCATACAACGCCATCTGAATACTGGATTGGTAACTGTTATTATATGCAAACTCCGCTAATGGCAGAAACTGATCCCACGGACCACAGAAATAAATCACACAAGCACGCAACATGTCCTATAGGATCTGAATAGTCCGCTCTGACTGCCCGTCGGTCTGGGGATGAAATATTGTGCTCATCTCTACCTGAGTACCCATACCTCTCTGCAAAGCCCGCCAAAACTAGGATGTGAACTGAGTACCTCTGTCGGAGATAATAGAAACTGGGACCCCATGCAATCGGACAATCTCCCTGATGTAAATACCAGCTAACCTCTCCGAAGTATAAGTAGTACTGACAGGAATGAAGTGCGCGGACTTGGTCAGTCGATCCACAACGACGCAAATAGCATCAAATCCCTTCGAAGTCTGTGGAAGCCCAACTACAAAGTCCATGGTGATCCGTTCCCACTTCCACTCCGGAATGACTAACTCCTGAAGCAATCCACCTGGCCTCTGGTGCTCATACTTGACCTGCTGGCAGTTGAGGCACCGTGCTACATACTCCACAATGTCTCTCTTCATCCGCCTCCACCAATACTGCTGTCTCAGGTCCTGGTACATCTTCACGGCACCTGGGTGGATGGAATACCGCGAGCTATGGGCCTCTGCCAATATCGACTCTCGAAGACTATCTACATCGGGAACACAAATTCGGCCCTGCATCCTCATAACCCTGTCATCATCAATAGTCACATCCATGACATCACTTTGATGGACCTTGTCCTGAAGAACCAACAAATGACGGTCATCATACTGGCGTGCTCTAATCTGATCTTATAGAGAAGACTGGGATGCCATGCTAGCTAACACCTGCGGAGGCTCTGACAAATCCAATCTCACCAGCTCCTCTGCTAAGGCCTGAACATCACGTGCCAAGGGCCACTCCGCTGCCGAAAGATAGGCTAGACTTCCCAAACTCCCTGCTTGGCGACTCAGGGCATCGGCCACTACATTGGCCTTCCCCGGGTGGTACAGGATAGTGAGGTCATAATCCTTAAGAAGCTCCAACCATCTCCTCTGACGCAAATTCAAATCCTTCTGCCTCATCAGATACTGCAAACTGCGATGGTCAGTAAGAATCTCACACTGAACCCCATATAAATAATGACGCCGAATCTTTAAAGCATGAACAATAGTAGCTAGCTCAAGATCGTGCACTGGATAATTCTTCTCGTGCACCTTCAACTCTCTTGACGCGTAGGCAATCACCCTACCGTCCTACATCAAAAAAGCTCCCAAGCCAACCCTAGAAGCATCACAATAGACTGTGTAAGAACCCGAACCAGTAGGCAAAACTAATACCGAAGCTGTGGTCAGAGCTGACTTGAGCTTCTGAAAGCTCTCCTCATACTCATCGAACCATCTGAATGGATCACCCTTCTGGGTCAATCTGGTCAGTGGTGAAGCAATAGAGGATAATCCCTCCATAAAGCGACGGTAATAACCCGCCATGCTAAGAAAACTCCTAATCTCCGTAGCTGAGGACGGTCTGGGCCAACTCTGCACCGCCTCTATCTTCTTCGGGTCCACCTGAATACCCTCACTAGACACCACGTGACCCAAGAAAGCTACCGAACTAAGCCATAACTCACACTTGGAGAACTTTGCATAAAGTTTCTCCTCTCTCAACCTATGTAACACAACCCGCAAATGCTGAGCGTGCTCCTCCTAGCTACGAGAATACTCCAGGATGTCATCAAGAAAAACAATAACGAATGAATCAAGGTAAGGCTGAAACACGTTGTTCATCAAGTGCATGAACGCGGTTGGGGCATTGGTCAGTCCAAAAGACATAACCAAAAACTCATAGTGACTGTATCTAGTCCTGAAAGCAGTATTCAGAATATCAGAATCCCGAATCTTCAACTGGTGATAACCCAATCTCAAGTCAATCTTGGAGAACACCTTAGCTCCCTGAAGCTGATCAAATAAGTCATCAATGCGAGGCAAAGGATACCGGTTCTTCACCGTAACCTTATTCAGCTGCCTATAGTCAATGCACATGCACATAGAACCATCCTTCTTCTTTACGAACAACACCGGCGCACCCAAAGGTGAAACACTAGGCCGAATGAACCCCTTATCAAGGAGTTCCTGAAGCTGCTCCTTCAATTCCTTCAACTCTGTTGGGGCCATGCGGTAAGGCGGAATAGAGATAGGCTGGGTATCTGGTAACAAGTCAATACCAAAGTCAATGTCCTTGTCAGGTGGCATGCCTGGGAGGTCTGCAGGGAAAACGTCTGGAAACTCACGGACCACAGGAACAGAATCAATAGAAGGAATTTCACTACTAACATCCCTCACAAAGGCTAAATAAGACTCACATCCCTTTCCAATCATACGCTGAGACTTTAGATAGGAAATCACCCTACTAGGCGCATACTCCACCGAACCTCTCCACTCAATTCTCGGAAATTCGTGCATGGCTAAGGTCACGGTCTTGGCGTGATAGTCAAGAACAACATGGTACGGAGATAGCCAATCCATGCCCAATATCACATCGAAGTCAACCATACTAAGCAATAATAAGTGTCTTCCCGGGTCTCCAAACCCCCAAAAGATATAACACAAGATCGGTACACCCGGTCTACCACAACGATATCCCCCACCGGAGTGGACACATGAACAGCTGAAATCAAGGACTCACGGGGCATATCCAAGAATTGTGCAAAGTATGATGAAATATATGAATACGTAGAACCAGGATCAAACAATACCGAAGCATCTCGGTGACAGACGTAAATAATACCTGTAATCACTGCATCTGAAACTATGGCATCTGGTCTGGCCGAAAGTGCATAGAAACGGGCCTGTCCTCCACCTGATCGACCTCGCCTTCTAGGGCAGCCTCGGACTGACGGACCTCCACCCTTGGCTGCCTGGGCGGGTGGTGTAGAAACTGGTACTGAAGCTGGAGGCTAGATCCTCTGCTGATAAGAACTACCAGAAAGGCGGGGACAATACCTCTTGATGTGACCGGGATCCCCACACTCAAAACAACCCCTCTAAGCAAAAGACGGTGGGGTTTGAAGGGAACCCCTAGAACCAGAGTAGCTGCTAGAAGAGCCATGTGTTGAAGAACCCTGAACTGACTGTGGCCTGGATGAGCTCTAGGATGGAAGTGCACTGAATGATGAACGGTCCGGATGAGAACTACGGGGACCGTGTCCTGATGAAGTACCGCTGTAAACTGGACGAGCTGGCTGAGGAGGTCTGAATGGACGACCTCTGCTATACTGAGACTGACCTCCCGAGTTACCACCACCATGACTACCAGATCCTCGGGCCTCTTGGTCTCCCTCTCAACACGCTCCTGGCGGCGCACTGACTCAATCTCCCTGGCTATGTCAACTACCTCCTCAAAAGAAGCCCCAAATACCATTTCCCTGGTCAAAAAGATCCGTAACTGATAAGTAAGACGGTCAACAAACCTTCGGATCCTCTCTCGGTCTGTGGGAACTAGCCAGATGGCATGACGGGCTAGCTCATAGAACCTCATCTCATACTGCGTCACGGTCATGTGTCCCTAACGCAACTGCTCGAACTCCCTGCGCAGCTCCTCTCTGCGGGACTGTGGTATATACTTCTCCAAGAAGAAAATGGAGAACTGGTGCACTGTAAGGGGCGCTACATCAGCGGGTCTACGCCTCTCATAGGCCTACCACCAAGCAAGTGCAGCTCCTGGGAACTGGAAAGTAGTAAATGGAACTCCGCTGGCCTCTAGTATCCCTGCAATGCGTAGTATCCTTTGACACTAGTTCAAGAAGGCCTGGGCGTCGTCGTGCTCAATACCACTAAAAGTAGGAGGCTGGAGCCTGCTGAATCTTTCCAACCTACGCTGCTCATCATCAGCTAAGGCTGGAACCACATAATCATGTACCTGAGCAATCGGTTGTGCTGGGACTGCCCCAGGTGTCTGAAGTCACTGGATGACCTGCTCAGGTGTCCGGGCAACTGGAGTCTGAATGCCTCCCCTGGCCTGAGAAGTAGTAGCAGTAGTGGACATCGCAACGGTCTGTGCCAAACTGGTGCACGCCGTCAAAATCTAAGTTAGGGTCTCCTGAAGACCCGGAATCACTATGTGCACTGTTGGTGCCAGAGCCTGCCCCGCTGGAATCTCAGCTGCGGGGACCTGATCCTGAGCAACGGGAGGGTCCACAGGTGCTGCCCCGGCTGTTGTGCGAGCTGCACCCCTCCCTCCGCCACGGCCTCGACCTCCGGCTGGTCCTGCTAGTGCCTGGTCACCTCTACCGGTAGCACGAGTCCTCACCATCTGTGAGAGAATGAAAATAATAGAAGTTTAGTTCTTGAGTTCAACAGAGTCGCACGACAAAATTCAAAGATGTGGAATTTTCCTAAGGGTTTCGTAGCCTCTCGAAGATAAGTACAGACGTCTCCGTACCGATCCGCAAGACTCTGCTAAACCTGCTCATGACTGGTGAGACCTATTCAACCTAGAGCTCTGATACCAACTTGTCATGACCCAATTTCAGAGTCGTGATGGCGCCTATCGTGGAACCAGGCCAGCCACCTATCTATAACGAATCTAAGTTCAATTATAAGAGAGAATACCTTTTTTAATAAATTCGAGGTCAATAATAATAGTAAATCAGAAATTGGAAACAATTTGTGGAAAACAAAACTCAAATCCTACAATCCCGGATCCGGTGTCACGCAGTCATGAGCTACTAATTCATAAACAAGACCCAAAAGAAATGACCAACATAGTCTGAAAGTAAATACGGCAGGTAGAAAATAAAGAGATGACGAGATCACGGTCGCCAGCTGCTACCTCGTCAACTCTGATGAAACTGCTGCGACTCACTGACCAGAGCTGGATCTCAATGTACCTGGATCTGCACACAAGGTGCAGGGTATAACGTGAGTACACTAACTCAATAAGTAACGAAAATAACCTATGGGCTGAGAGGTAGTGACAGACTAAACCTCCGATAATTTGAACAACAACATATAGTTTGAACATGATAGTAATATAGTAGAAAGTAAGCGAAATACACCGAGTTATGTCTGTAAACTTGCATATGTTCGTGAAAAACCAGGAATGCTATGTATACAGTATTCACTCTCATAAAGAAGTCCACTCAGTACTCGAATTGGCCATCAGGCCCAGGGAAAATCCATCTCAGAATATGGATTAACACAGTGACATAGTCACTCGGTACTGAGGAAAACATAGGCCAATTCAGTCCAACGGAGAAGATCCATCTCTGGAACAAGACACCACGGAGAAGATCCTTCTCCGGAACATATCACTCGGACAAGATCCATGTCCAGGAAAGATCCATCCCTCAATATGTGTGCGCTCAGTGGGGGTGTAAAGACTCCGGAGGGGCTCCTATAAACCAGAGTGCTATATCAAACCAACGAAGGTATGATTCAAGGATCGCCGCGGTGTGCAGTCTGATCTCATAACTGTCTCAAAAATCCGGCTCAAGGCCTCACTCAGTCAATACTTTCAAGTCTCAATCACAATGCTCTCAAATATGTATAATTCAACCCAAACAATAATAATGCAATATAATTAACAAATACTGAGAATGAGGCATTAAGATGTATGCTACAACAAGACTGAGTGCATAGTAGTAAATAACTACAGATAGAGACAGCAACAATTGACCGTTTCAGTCTAAACACATTGGCATGAAGCCTTAGAAATTACACTTATCATGATTTCTAATATGTTCAAGGAAATCTCTACCTTCACAATACCAATATCAATATCAAATAACCCTTAGGCAGTGCCATGGGGTGAGCCAGGCCACCAACATTCGGTGAACGCCCGCGTGCCCGTCACTGGGCACGTGCGTCACCTTAATTAACATCAATTATAAGGTAATTTGGGGTTTCGAACCCTCAGTTCCAAGGTTGAAGACGTTACTTACCTCAAAACCGGCTAAAACACTACTCCGCAGTGACTTTGCCTCGAAATTCGACCTCCGAGCGCTCCAAATCTACCAACAATCAAGTGTACATCATTATTATATGCTAAGAGGTGAATCCTAATCAAAACTTGTCAAAAATACTCAAAAATACCGATATTGATCTAATCTGGACCCCGTGCCCACGTCTCGGAATTCGATAAAATTTACAGCACAAGAATCCTCATCCTCCCACGAGTCTATACACACCAAGAACACCGAAATCGTAGTCCAAATGACCCCTCAAATCCTCATTCTAAAGCTTGTTAGTCCCAAGCCCTAACTACCCCTTTTCCACTGATTTTCCCAACTTTTCCACCATTAATCCGAGTTTAATCATGTATTAACGAGTTTAGAGTCCGAAAATCATACCTCCACGAAGAACTATCGAATTCTTCACACTTTTTCTTGCCCAAGAATCCTTGATTTCAGGTCAAAATGTCTAATTCAGTGAATGCACATGAAAACAACGGTCCTGAGGATCATGGAGAGAATGGTGTAGCTATCTCAGGCGCCGGTGTACAACTTAAAAACCCTGAGGACCCACCAGAGCCAATCCCCGTGGATGTGGTCTCACACAACGCCCAACATGTTGATATAAGCTCCCGTACCAAAGGGAGTAAACGCCGGGGAAACCAACAGGAAGCTCAGAAAACTCCAGCTCGGGAGGAAAGAGAGATTAGCCTTCATTTCATTTTTGAAACGTTACAGGCACAATAAATGGCTATTTCTCAGCTACAAAGCCATAAAAAACTCCAAGCACAACACCACAGGAAGCGGCTCCTCGAGTCGAGCAGGTACCAAAAATATCGAGCAACAACGGGTCAGCAACCGACTCCACTATAATGAAGATGCTCGGGGACCTCACAAATAGGATTGAATCAGGCGAAAGGAAGATAGAAGACAACGACAAAAAGGTGGATACCTACAATTCGAGGGTCGATCAGATCCCGGGTGCACCTCCGATTCTGAAAGGCGTAGACTCAAAGAAGTTCGTGCAAAAGCCGTTCCCATCAAGTGCGGCTCCGAAGCCCATCCTAAAGAAGTTTAGATTTCCCGATCTACTGAAGTATAACGGGACTTCGGACCCCAATGAGCACATCATTGCTTACACTTGTGCTGTAAAAGGAAATGACCTAAAGGACGACAAGATTGAGTCTGTCCTATTGAAAAAATTCGGAGAAACACTATCAAAAGGGGCCATGATGTGGTATCACAACCTACCCCCGAATTCAATAGATTATTTTGCCATGCTGGAAGACTCTTTTATAAAGGCACATGCCGGTGCCATCAAGTTCGCCACAAGGAAGTCCGACATCTTCAAAATCAAATAGAGAGAAAGCGAGATTCGAAGGGAATTTGTGTCTCTCTTTCAAATGGAACGAATGGAGTTACCACCAGTCTCTGATGACTAGGAAATGCAGGCCTTCACTCAAGGCTTGAATGAATGGCGCTCAATAGCTTCAAAGCAACTGAAGCAGTATTTGGTCGAGTATCCCACCGTCACTTGGGCGGATGTTCAAAACAGGTATCAATCAAAGATCAAGGTCGAGGATGACCAATCGGGAGCCCCCTCGGGCTCGGTGTATCCTAGAAGGATCCTAGCAAAGAGATCAAGGATTCCAGAAAGAGAACCGAGGCCAAGTAAGGAAAGGTATCAGTCGTACACCGAAGATGGAAGAAACGCCCCGAGGCGCAACATAACTCGAAACGACCAAAGGATGGATCGAGGTCAGAATACTCGGGGACTCGTGAACAAGGTCGGGTTCGACAAGCACATAGGGCCGGTGGCGGCACCCCGGTCATCTGAGTAAAACTTCAGCATTGATGTTTCAGACATCGTATCGGCCATAGGTAAAATCAAAGATACTAGGTGGCCAAAGCCCGTGCTATCAGATCCCTCGCAAAGGAACCCTAGCCTAGTGTGCTATTATCACAGTACTCATGGTCATAGGACTGATGATTGCAGATAGCTCAGAGAAGAAGTGGCCCGAGTATCAGTAAAGGGCACCTCTGAGAGTTCCTCAGTGACCGAGCTAAAAATCACTTTCGATAAAGAGAGGCAGACAGGAGGAACGAAAATGGAGAACCTTATCACTTCTTTTACATAATCATTGGAGGGACCGACGCTCCTCAAAGATCCGTGATCAAACGGAAAAAAGTATCTGCCACAGTGGAAAAGAAAACTCAGAGTTATGTGCCCGAGGACATCCTTGCATTCAGTGAAGAGGACTTCGATACCTTGTCTCAACCACATAATGATGAACTGTTAATTTCCTTTCTCTTGAATAACATTCAGATTAAACATGCGCTTGTGGATCCAGGTAGCTCGGCCAACATAATCAGGTCGAAGGTGGTGAAGCAGCTCAGGTTGCTCGAACAAATCGTATCCACCTCTCGAGTCCTCAATGGATTCAACATGGCAAGCAAGGCAACGGTGGGGGAAATAATCCTCCCGGTCAACATGGACGAAACCGCTCAAAACACCAAGTTTCATGTCATCGAAGGTGACATGAGATACAATTCCTTGCTTGGAAGGCCGTGGATACACAACATGAGGGCAGTACCCTCGACTCTTCATCAGATGATGAACTTCCCAACAAAAGACGGTGTGAAAATAGTGTACGGAGAACATGCAGCAAAGGAGATGTTCGCGGTGCACGACGTGGCTCCAACATCCATACCGTCCACTTCATATGATCCAGAGGAAAACAAGGTGCCCGAGTATGATAAAGAAGACTTCCTCACTCCTCAAACCTTCGTTTCCCCCGAAGAAACGGACGAACGAAACCAACGATTGAAGAACTGGGGCAAGTTGTTTTGATCAAACATCTCCCTGATCGGAAGGTATACTTGGGAATGGGGTTAACCCCCAAACTCAGGAAAAAACTCATTCAATTTCTTATTAACAATATCGATTTCTTTGCTTGGTACCATTTAGACATGGCAGGGATCCCGAAAATAACCACTAATCAGCTCAGCGTCGACCCCAGGTTCAAACCGATGAAGCAAAAAAGAAGACCTCAGTTCGAGGCAGAACATGCATTCATCAAGGACGAGGTAACAAAACTCCTAAAAATAGGGTCCATTAGGGAAGTAAAATATCCCGAATGGCTGGCCAACGTGGTAGTCGTCTCCAAAAAGGGGAATAAATTAAGAATGTGCATAGATGATAAAGACTTGAATAAAGCATGCCCTAAATATTCATTTCTGTTGCCCAACATCGATCGCTTGATTGATGCCAAAACTGGCCAGGAGATCTTCACTTTTCTCGACGCCTATTCCGGGTATAATCAAATTCAGATGAACCCCGATGACAGGGAAAGAAGTTCATTCATCACAAAGTATAGTACGTACTGCTATAATGTAATTCCCTTCGGGCTAAATAACGTAGGAGCCACATACCAACGCCTAGTTAATAAGATGTTCGAACATCAAATAGGCAAATCTATGGAAGTTTATATTGACGATATGATAATTAAATCCCTACGCACAGAGGACCATTTGACTCACTTGCAGGAAACATTCGACATCCTTAGAAGCTACAACATGAAGCTCAACCCCGAGAAATGTGCCTTCGTTGTAGCTTCGGGCAAATTTTTAGGCTTCATTGTGTCGAACATGGGGATCTAGATCAACCCCGACAAAATCAAGGCCATCGAAGAAATCACGGTGGTAAATAATGTGAAGGCCCTACAACGGTTGACCGGGCGGATAACTGCCTTGGGTCAATTCATAAAGAGGTCATCAAACATGAGTCATCATTTCTTCTCCTTACTCAAAAAGAAAAACAGCTTCGAATGGACTCCGTAATGCCAACATGCCTTGGAGGATTTGAAGCGATATCTATTGAGACCCCCTTTACTCCACACCCCGAAGGAGGATGAAATGTTGTACTTATATCTGGTCGTGTCCCAGGTAGAGGTAAGTGGTGTACTGGTTTGAGAAGAACAAGGTACACAATTCCCTATTTACTATGTAAGTCGGACTCGGGGAGATGCCGAAACTCGGTATCCGCACCTAGAAAAGTTACCTCTTGCTTTAATAAGTGCATCTCAAAAATTAAAGCCTTATTTTCAATGCCATCGTATTTGTGTTTTAACAACATATCATCTTCGAAACATATTGCACAAGCCCGAATTATCTGGGCGATTGACTAAATGGGACATCGAACTCGGGGGGTATGATATCGAATATCAGCCCCGAACGGCTATCAAGTCCCAAATTTTGGCAGATTTTGTGGCCGACTTTACGCTCGCCCTTGTGCCCGAGGTAGAGAAAGAATTTCTACTAAAAATGGGCACATCTTCAGGGATATGGACCTTGTTCACTGACAGTGCCTCGAACGTGAAAGGGTCCGGGCTCGGCATAGTTCTGAAGCCACCTACGGTGGCAAGATTAGACAATCTATAAAAACTGCAAGACTAACAACGAAGCTGAGTATGAGGCTATGATTGCAGGTATCGAATTATCCAAAGGCATAGGAGTAGAAGTCATTGAAGCGAAATGTGATTCCCTTCAGGTGGTAAATAAGGTAAATGGGAGCTTCGAGGTTTGAGAAGACAGGATGCAAATATACTTAGACAAAATTCAAGTCACGTTGCGTCGTTTCAAAGAATGGACTCTGGTCCACATACCTCGAGAGCAAAAGAGCGAGGCTGATGCACTCGCAAACCTAGGATCATCCGTCGAGGAAGATGACATACTCCCCCGGGCTATTGTCCAGCTGTCTAAATCTATCACGCCCCAAAACCGAGGGACGAGACCGGCGCCTAACTGGATGAACACAGTCAAGCGGACCTGGATTGCCTTTCCTACCAACGTGTTACCCCGTGTTTATAACGTACATTATTCCATACGAGTTAGCCAATTTAGATTCAAAGTACACTTTACAACATAATTCCATTTTTTTTCCTCTTTTAGTTTTCAACAATAGATACTCCAAAATATACAAGTTACATACAACATTTCTGATTTGCGATCCACAAGTACGAGTGAGTACAACCACCTCCCACAATATACATGTACATATACATATACAACCCACACAGTGTCTACGGAACCTCTAAGAGTTCTTGGGAGTTTTACATAACTTGCCGTTAACAAGGCTCCGGCTATACCTTTACAACATGAGCAAAAGAGGATAGTATAATCAACATGCGGCCCCGAGAGGAATAGGGGGCTCACCAAAACTGCTGAACAGATTAAGAGGAGGCACCACTAACGGCGGGCTGAATTACCTGCTATGGAACCACCTACATCCATATAAAAGATGTAGCGCCCCCATCAAAAGGGACATTAGTAATGTGGAATAATACTATTATGTATGAAAAAACTTTACCCTAAGTACAATCAAGCAATACACAGATAAGAGACAGTTAATAGATCCAACAAGTATTGCACAGAAACAGAAACAACCAAAATCAAGAGTTTCACAGATTCTCCTTTCAACACCACCATATTCAAGAGTTTCACAGATTCTCATTTCAACACAACCACATTCCATCCGTATTACCTCGGCCACCCTTATTACCTCGTCCACCCTTATTACCTCGTGTTGCGGCATGCAACCCGATCCCACCAGACAATCACATTTCATAACAACAATCACCAACAACTAAACCACAAGGATCTTCATTACAAGGAACACAAGTTCATATCAACAATTCGCTATGTGGACTCAAAGCACAATGATTCTCACCAAGCAGTAATTCATGTACACAGTGTTGCCATAATCCTTCAACTCAAGTACATCATTTCACAATACCCTTTTTCATTACTTACCACACACGATTTTTTAGCCTTTATATACATTCCCAACCTTGGACACATTAACATTCTTTCATTCATTAACACATACTTTCATATCGAAACCCTCGAGCATTTACGAGCTTTGCACATAATAAGATAGGCACAACAAACCACTTTTCACAATCTCAACTAGCATAGTAGTCAACAGGAAATTCAGGGAGTGAATTATTATGCCTCAACACTATTGGACAGTCAATTCACATATTCTCAAACAAAGTACACATACCGTATGCTCAGACACCAACAAGAGGATTCTACAAAGGTTAAAGTTAGCCATACATACCTGGAGTTGAAGTTCCCTTCTAATTCCTATTCCCAAATATCTGGACCGTCAAGCAACGACAATCTAATTCATAATGTAACACATTCATCTTAAAATTGGGAATCGTGAACACAATTCGAACTCGCTTAGGCATTTTATCGAATGCTATGTGACCCCTAAGATTACCAACCCCCTCTTTGTGAATATTTACTCTAACCCACTTCCCTTTACTAGATTGTGACAACAAATGAACATGCATGCAAGGTTCTTCACTTTTATCTTCAAGAACCCATTTAGGGGAGTTCTACTATTAACCAAAATCTGAAAATTTAAGGGAAATGGGGTGGGGACTTACCTGTTAGAACGAAGAAGAAGATTACTCGAAATTCCTAGGCCTGAGTCATTTTGGAAAAATCAAATTGATGAAGAAGGAGCTTTCTCTCTCAAGAACCCTCTCTCCCCTCTCTCTATTTTGTTAAGAAATTCCTTAAAAATGAAGGGGAGAGGTGTTTTATTAAACAGGGGGTCGCGTTTTAAAATAAGAAAAATAGGAGCCCCGACACGAAATGCGGTCAGGAATGTGATCGCATTCCTGCTATGCGGTCCGCATTCCTGTTGCATAGTTGGCCCTCAAATGGGACAAAATTAGAAAAAAATCTGCCCAGGTATGCGACCACTATGCGGGCCGCATACCTGTTATGCGATCGCATAACCTCCCTCGCAAAAACAATGGGGCAAGAATGCGACAACTATGCGGTCCGCGTTCCCAAAATACGATCGCATTCTGGGCCGCATAGTTGTCCTTAATTTGGACAGAAGCCTGATCATGTATGCGACCATTATGCGGTCCGCATACACGTTATGCGATCGCATAGTGCGTCGCATAACAACACAATTCTAGAAAATTTTATCTTTTAAGTTTCGGGGTACCTTTTAACAACATAGGGACCCATTCGGGCATTATTTTAGACATGAAATTTTACGGGTCTTTACATCCTCCCCCACTTAAAATCATTTGTCCTCGAATGAGGATCGAAAAGTCATTTGGTTTTGAAAACACAATATGCCAACCCCCAATTTTCACTAACTCCGATATTTTTTTAAACTTTTGCTAGAGTTTCCTTTGTAATTAGGCCTATCTACCTGTCAGAGAGCCCCCGAAACACATTTCCAATTTAATGCTACATAATGCAGTTATTCTAACAACTTGTATATAACCTTGTTACCTCAACAACTTGCATATATTCAATTACTTCAACATGCCATATACACTTCAATTAATCATTACCAACCTACACTTCAATTAATCATTTAACCATCACATGAGTATCACATAATTTCATTTACTCCAACAGTTTGCACATAATTCAGTTATCCCATTAAATCATATACAATTCGCTTACTTCAACATACTTATACATAATTCAGTTAACACCACAACTTGCTTATCATTTAACTATCACATGAATTGCGCAAAATTTTTAGCTTACTTCAAAGAGCTGCACATTACCCAAATAATCACAACATACACAAATATGGCACAACTTGAGGTGTTACAATAATAAGGAAATTAGGAGAGTGAAGTGTTCTTGCACAAAATTAAACACAAAGGTGTATTCACTTAGAGATGGCAGTTCTCACGATCACTACTAGACTTGTTCAAACAAATGGGGATATTTTTCTTTCATTTCATTTTTCGCTTCCCATGTGGCTTCCTCGACTCGTTGACTTCGCCACAACACTTTAACTGAATCAATCTCTTTGTTCCTCAACCTACGGACTTGACTATCAATAATAGCAACCGGAACCTTTTCATACGATAATTCTTCATTAACCTCGATAGTCTCAACTGGCACGATGGAGGATGGATCTCCAACCACTTTCTTCAACATAGACACATGGAATACTGGGTGCACTAATGACATTTTAGGGGGCAATTCTAGCCTATACGCGACTTGCCCTATCCTTTGAGCGATCCGATATGTCCCGACATACCTAGAGCTCAATTTCCCTTTCTTCCCAAACCGCATCACCCCTTTCATGGGAGATACCTTCAAGAATACCCAATCATCTACTTGAAATTGTATATCCCTACGACGAACATTTGCATAGGATTTCTGACGACTCTGAGAAGTTTTCATCCTATCCTGAATGACTCTAACTTTTCCCATAGCTTGGTGCACCAGATATGGTCCTAACAATTCTGCCTCACCAACCTCAAACCATCCGATCGGAGACCTACATCTCCTCCCGTACAATGCCTCAAATGGGGCCATCTGAATACTAGCCTGGAAGCTGTTATTGTAAGCAAACTCTATAAGCGGCAAGTGATCATCCCAGCTACCCTTGAAATCCAAAACACAAGCCCGTAACATATCCTCAAGCGTATGAATAGTCCGCTCCGCTTGACCATCAGTCTGCGGGTGGAAAGTCGTGCTGAGATTTACCTGAGTACCCAAACCTTGCTGAAATTTCCTCCAAAAGTTAGCTGTGAACTGGGCCCCTCGATCTGAGATAATAGAAACTGGAGTGCCATGAAGTCTGACTATTTCTTTGATATAGAACTGAGCGTACTATTATGCAGTATCGGTGGACTTGATTGGCAAGAAATGCACCGACTTTGTGACTCGATCCACTATTACCCAAATTGAGTCGAACTTGCGCTGAGTGCGGGGTAACCCTACCACGAAGTCCATATTGATCATTTCCCATTTCCACATTGGTATTTCCATGAGCTGAGTCAACCCACCGGGCCTCTGATTCTCGGCCTTCACTTGCTGACAATTCGGACATCTAGCCACAAAGTCCGCCACACCCCTCTTCATACTACCCCACCAATAAATCTCCTTGATATTGTGATACATTTTTGTAGAACCTGGGTGAACAAAATACCTGGAACTATGAGCCTCTGCCATTACCCTCTCACGGAGATCATCCACATCTGGAACACATAGTCTCCCCTGACACCGCAAGACACCGTCATTATTGCCGAGTGAAAAAGTTATAATCTTGTGATTTAAAATCGCTTCCCTCAATTGTATCAATGTTGGATCTCTGAATTGCTTTTCATTCACTTCCGTTTCAAGAGAGGACTCCACTCCATAACGCATCATGACTGTCCCCTCACCTGAGGTCAAAAGACAGACCCCAAGACTGGCCAATTGATAAACCTCCCGAGCCAAAGGCCTCTGACCGGCCTCCAAATGTGCCAAGCTACCCATGAATTTCCGACTAAGAGCGTCGGCTACCACATTCGCCTTTCCTGGATGGTACAAAATATTCATATCGTAATCCTTGAGCAATTCTAACCACCTCTGTTGCCTTAAGTTCAACTCCTTCGACTTGAATAAATACTGAAGACTCTTTTGGTCTGTGAACACGTCCACATGGACCCCATAAAGATATTGCCGCCAAATTTTCAATGCGAACACAACCGCTGCGAGCTCCAAATCATGCGTCGGATAATTCTTCTCGTGATTCTTGAGCTGCCTTGAAGCATACGCTATAACTTTACCACATTGCATCAAAACACACCCCAAACCAACTCTCGAAGCATCACAATAAACCACGAATCCCTCTGAACCTCCTGGCAAGGTCAACACTGGTGCCGAAGTCAATCTCGACTTCAATTCCTGAAAAAAAATTTCACAAGAATCGGACCACTGAAACTTAACTACTTTCTGCGTCAGCTTAGTCAATGGGGAGGCGAGAGTAGAGAATACCTCCACAAACCTCCGATAATACCCAGCTTGTAACGACCCAACCGATCGTTTTGCGTATTAGGGTCCCGTTTCCTTAAATAAAACCTTCTATAGCGGCTATTCATTCTTTATGACTCACGGGAGAGGGTGGTTCGGGATTTGGGAATGAATTGGATGGTTTAGGAACACTTGGTTCCTTAAGGTTGGCCTATTGGCCAAGTTTGACTTCGGTCAACATTTTGGGCAAACGACTTCAGAATCGAGTTCTCACAGCTCCAGTATCTCCGTATGATGATTTCGGACTTGGGCGTATGTTTGACTCAGGTTTCTGATGACCCTAGATCGTTTCCGCTCCCGAAATGGAAATCAAGATTTCCTTAAGTTTAGAAATTGGCCTGGAACGGTACTTCATGCTATCGGGATCCGAGTGGAATTCCAGGACCGGAAATAGTTCCGTATAGTCATTTATGACTTGTCTGCAAAATTTGGGGTCATTCCGAGTAGTATAGACCCGTTCGGCGCAATGTAAGGAATTCTAGAATTTCAAAGTTCTTAAGTTTGATTAATTTGGTTTTGGGGTTGAATTTTGAGTTCCATTGTTGTTTTTCATGTTCCGGAATTTCGAGCGAGTCCGTATAATGAATACAGACTTGCCGGTGCTTTTGGACGGGGTCTCGGGGGTGTTTTAGACCCCCGGGAGCGATGTTAAAAAAACCAGAAATATTTTTGTCTGGTTTCCTTCTCTGCGATCGCAGAAGCAGGGATGCGATCACAGAGAAGTAATTATGCTGGGCCATCCAATATTCTCTACGATCGCAGACATAACTCCGCGGTCGCATAAGGTCCCCTTCCCAACTCTCTGCGAACGCAGACTCACCCCTGCGATCGCACAAGTCACCTACCTACCCCCCTACTGCATGTTCCTCTATGCGGTCGCAGACCTCACTCCTGCGATCGCATAAGCCTACCTCCCTACCCTCTGCGATCGCAGGCCTCATCTATGCGATCGCATAGTGCTTTCTGGGGGCCAGGGTCATTTATTCTCCGTGATCGCAGGCATGATGTCGCGAACGCTGTGAAGGTTTTCCTGGGCATTATTTAAATGCTCAATTACGGGTTGTCTTCCTCATTAGTCATCTTTTATCTCCATTAGAGAGCACCCAAGGTTGAAGAACACCTCCCACAACCACCCACTGAAGAAATAAGCAATTCTCTCCTAGTTCTCACAATTATGCATGGAATTTAACGGGTTAATTCCTAAAAGAAACAAAAATCATGAAATTTGATAGGAATTTCTAGGGCTTTGATAATTAGTGAATTATCCCTTTTTAGCCATGAATTCCTAAATAAATTAGGTAATTACGATCCTTAGGCTTGGGGTAATTCATTCCTTCGAGAATTTTCAAAATCCGAACGCGTGGGCTCGGGGTCAAAAATTCAAAAACCTTCAAGAACACTATATTTTGGAATTTCTTGTTAATTCTTATTCCTGGAGCATGAATTGACTCAATTATGCTATGTTTGGCTAGTTGCGAAGAGTAGTTTCGGAATTTCGGGCGCATCTTTTGATCTGGTCCTTGGTCCGAGGAGTGATTTTATCGAGGTGAGTCTTCTTTCTAACCTCGTAAGAGGGAAATATTCCCTCTAGGTAACCTTGTTTGCTATGTGATCTTGTTTGGGGGTTACGTACGCACCGAGTGACGAGAGTTCGTACGTAGTGGCTATTACTGCTTCGTCCGGGTAGTTAGGACACAACATGCTCATTGTTTTCCCCTGTTGTAGCATATATATAACTTGTATACTTGTGTGATTGGTATTGTTATCTTTGAACGTTGTGATACATGGCTTGATTTAAGTGTGTTAAGAGAATCACAGGATGGGATCGGGCCGTACGCCACGACAGAGTGATGATTGATTATGTTATGGGATCGGGTCGTACGCCACGGCAGAGTGATGATTGATTATATTATGGGATCGGGTCGTACGCCACGGCAGAGTTATGATAGATTTTATTATGGGATCGGGCCGTACGCCACGGCGAGATTGAGACTACCAGGGTGGGATCGGGTCGTACGCCACGTCGAGATTGAGACTACCAGGGTGGGATCGAGCCGTACGCCACGGCAAGATTGAGACTACCAGGGTGGGATCAGGCCGTACGCCACGACAAGATTGAGTACCATATGGGAGCTGGCCGTACGCCACGGCGGATACCAAACTTGTTTGATTTGAGATTGTTATTTGATGCCGGATATTTATGTACTTGATTATTTGTTTTACTTTCCTACAGTTTTCTTTACATCCTGCTTACTTTACGACTGTTGGACCTTAGTGAGTATCGAGTCGACCTCTCGTCACTACTTCTTCAAGATTAGACAGGATACTCACTGGGTACATATTTATATATATGTACTCATGCTGCACTTTCTTTCCTTTTTTGTACTTGACTGTACAGGTCCGGAGGCTGGTCCATATGATTTTCAGGCCGGTGCCAGATTTTGATAGCGTGGTCATACTTCACAGTGAGCTTCTTTCCTGGCGACTTCCTAGCAGCACCCTGGAGTTTCTTTTGTTATACTCTCTGTCTAGTTTATTCAGACTGAGACCCTGTATATGTTGTAGTCATTGTATATTCAGTAGTTGCCCGTGACACTCGTGACACTAGTTCCTGGCACACACGCGATATATATTTTTGCGGTTTTTGGATGTATATCTATGTGTATGTTTTATTTCGGCCTTGTATCTACTATGACTTTACCTTCACTCAAGGCTAGTATCATGTTAGTTGTTATAAACTGGTAACCATTGACTTGTTTGATCGAATGGGAAGGGTATCACTTAGTGAAAGTTATATCGGCTTGCCTAACCCCGCTGTTGGGCGCCATCGCGACCTGAATTATGATTTGGGTTGTGACAATGTGGTATCATAGCCCTAGGTTCACGTAGTCTCATGAGTCACAGGCAAACCCAGTAGATTCTTACGGATCGGTACAGAGACGTTTGTACTTATCTTCAGGAGGCTAAAGGGTGTTAAGAAACTCCTTTTGTTCATATCCTATCGTGTAACCGATGATGTACTGAAACTTGTTCTTCTACTCTCTCACATATGGTAAGGACGCGAGCTTCACATGTTCCTGATCCAGGGGAGGCTGCTAACCCCGCCGCTCGAGGCCGTGGTAGGGGCAGGGGTAGGGCTCCTGTTCGGAGTAGGGGGCGAGGGCGTCCCAGAGCGGTACCGGTTGCACCGACTGAGGATCCTTATGTTGAGGAGCAGGATGAGCTGCCTCCAGTAGTTCCACCACCAGCTGATTTTATGATGGCGCCGGGCTTCCAGGAGGTCATGGGCCGTATGCTGAGGTTCATGTATACTATGTCCCAGGCAGGGGTACTTCCATCAGATCCTGCTACTTCTCAGGCAGGAGGGGGAGTTTAGACCCCTACCGCTCAGGCTACAGGACCAGCAGCAGTAGTACACCGTACTCCAGATATTCCACCAGTGATTGGGGTTCAGCCTGGAGTGGCAGCACCAGAGCCCAGGCCAGTTGCAGATATAGACCAGCAGAAGCTACTGGGTAGATTGACCCAACTTCGCCCTCCGACCTTCGGGGGTGAGCGGGGAGAGGATCCACAGGATTTTATCGAGAGGTGTAGGGACAGACTCCACAACATGAGGATATTAGAGTCACATGGGGTAGACTTCACGACATTTCAACTTGAGGGCAGAGCTCGCTGCTGGTGGAAGTCATACGTTCTCAGTAGGCCATCAAGGTCTCCACCGGTTACTTGGCAGCAGTTTACTCAGTTATTCTTGGACCGATACATTCCACCGTCTGAGAGAGAGGAGCTGTGAGGTCAGTTTGAGAGGTTAGAGTAGGGGCAGATGTTTGTGTCAGATTATGAGGCCAGGTTCTCAGAGTTGTCTCTCCATGCTCTCATGATATTGCCCACAAACGCTGAGAGGGTTCGACGGTTTATGGCAGGCTTACATCCGGGTATCAGGACTTCCATGGCTAGAGAGGTAGAGATGGGTACCCCATATCAGCTTGTAGTCGAGATAGCTTGACGTATCGAGGGTTACCGTGTGAGGAGTAGAGAGAAGGGTCAGCAAGACAAGAGGCCCAGGTTCACAGGTGACTTCAGAGGGGCTCCAGCTAGGGCCAGGGGTCAGTACGGAGGTGTCCAGTTCAGCAGGCCTTCCTATTCAGCACCTCCAATACCTCCTAGGGTTGTTCCAGTCAGGCCCCAGTTTAGCCCCATGCCAGAGCGCTCCTATCATCCTCCAGCCATCCAGAATGCACCCAGCAGTTATTCTAGCCGTCAGAGATCCTCCAGTTCTTATCCCAGTGCTTTACCAGAGGATTCACACCGCTCTTCAGCTATTCAGGGTTCCTCCTCTTCAGGGCAGTGAGCAGTAGTGACAGGGGGTTGCTTCGAGTGTGGGGATCTGGGTCACGCATTGATGTTTTGTCCCAAGTATCAGGGCAAGGTCGTGCACCAGAGCCATCAGCCTATGATTACAGCACTAGCAGCACGACCACCTAGGGGTAGAGGTCAGGTTGGCAGGGGTCGCCCTAGAGGGGGAGGCCAGTCAGGAGGGGGTCTTTCAGCTCCAGCTCGTCCTAGGGGAGCTCAGTCTTCGGGTGCTCCAGCTAGATTTTATACTATTCCCGCCAGGGCAGATGCAGTGGCATCAGACGCGGTGATTACAAGTATTATTTCAGTTTGTGGTAGAGAGGCTTCAGTGCTATTTGATCCAGGGTCTACATATTCATATGTTTCAGCATTATCTTCCCGTTCTTTGGATGTTATTTGTGAGTCTTTGGGTTCTCCCTTGTATGTATCCACTCCTGTGGGCGACTCTGTAGTGGTAGACCGGGTTTACCGGGCTTGTGTGATTATTTTCTGTGGGTTTGAGACCAGAGCCGACCTGTTGTTGCTTGATATGGTTGATTTCGAGGTTATTTTGGGCATGGATTGGCTATCTCCTCATCATGTTGTCTTGGACTGCCATGCCAATACAGTTACATTAGCCATGCCTGAGTCGCCGAGGTTAGAGTGGAGGGGTTCTTCAGTTAGTGCCTTCAGCCGGGTTATTTCCTTCATGAAAGCTCGACATATGGTCGAGAAAGGGTGTCTGTCTTACCTTGCTTATGTACGGGACACCACCGCCGAGTCTCCTACCATTGATTCAGTTCCTGTCGTTCGGGAGTTTCCCGATGTGTTTCCTTCAGATCTTCCAGGCATGCCTCCAGATCGAGATATTGATTTCTTCATTGACTTGGCTCTAGATACTCAGCCTATTTATATTCCTCCCTATCGTATGGCTCCTAAGGATCTAAAGGAACTGAAGGAGCAGCTTGAGGAGTTGTTGTCCAAGGGATTTATTAGGCCGAGTAGGTCGCCGTGGGGTGCTCCAGTCCTATTTGTGAAGAAGAAGGATGGGTCTATACTGATGTGTATTGACTACCGCTAGTTGAATAAAGTGACCATCAAGAACAAGTATCCTCTGCCACGCATTGATGATTTGTTTGACCAGCTATAGTGTGCTCGTGTGTTCTCTAAAATTTATTTGAGGTCAGGTTACCACCAGTTGAAGATTCGGGCTTCTGATGTCCCGAAGACTGCATTTCGCACCAGATATGGCCACTATGAGTTCTTAGTGATGTCCTTTGGCTTGACTAATGCCCAACATCATTTATGGACTTGATGAATAGGGTATTCAGGCCGTATATCGACTCCTTCGTTGTTGTTTTCATTGATGATATATTGATCTACTCACGGAGCCTGGGAGAGCACGAGCATCATTTGAGAGTTATGCTTCAGACCTTGCGATAACAGAAGCTATATGCTATGTTCTCCAAGTGTGAGTTCTAGTTAGGGTTTGTGGCATTTTTGGGGTATGTGGTTTCAGGTGAGGGTATCAAGGTTGATCCGCAGAAGATTGAGGCAGTTCACAGTTGGCCACGTCCTACTTCAGCTTTAGAGATCAGGAATTTTCTGGGTTTAGCAAGCTACTACCGTCGGTTCGTGGAGAGGTTTTCTTCTATTGCAGCCCCATTTACTAGATTGACTCAGAAGAATGCTCCATTTCAGTGGTCCGATGATTGTGAGGCGAGCTTTCAGAAGCTCAAGTTAGCATTTACTTCAGCACCAGTGTTATCATTGCCTTCTGAGTATGGAGTATATACGGTGTATTGCGATGCTTCACGCGTCGGGTTGGGGTGTGTGTTGATGCAGGATGGCACGATTATTGCTTATGCTTCGCGCCAGCTGAAGGTTCATGAAAGGAATTACCCTGTGCACGATTTGGAGCTATAGGCGATTGTTCATGCTATGAAGATATGGCGGCATTATCTATATGGTGTATCTTGTGAGGTCTATACTGACCACCGCAGCCTGCAGTACCTGCTTAAGCAGAGGGACCTTAATTTGAGGTAGCGAAGGTGGCTTGAGTTATTAAAGGACTACGATCTCACTATTCTGTATCATCCGGGCAAGGAAAATGTAGTGGCGGATGCTTTGAGCAGGCGGGCAGCTAGTATTGGTAGTTTGGCCGACATTGCAGCTGAGGAGAGACCTTTATCCTTGGACATTCAGTCCTTGGCCAATCGCCTGGTGAGATTGGATCTTTCTGAGCCTCGTCGAGTTCTAGCTTATGTGATTGCTTAGTCTTCATTATTGGGAGAGATTAAGGCTCGACAGTTTGATGATCCATGTCTAGCAGAGCTACGGGATACGGTGGTCCAGGGCAGGGCCAAGGAGATTATTTTAGGCGAGGATGGTGTTCAGCGACTCTGGGGCCGATTGTGTGTTCCAGATATTGATGGCCTGAGGGAGAGGATTCTAGAAGAGGCGCACAGTTCTCGGTATTCTATCCACCCAGGAGCTACAAAGATGTATCGTGATTTGAAGCAGCACTACTAGTGGAGGCGGATGAAGAAGGACATTATTCAGTATGTGGCCAGGTGTCTTAATTGTCAGCAAGTTAAGTACGAGCATCAGCGGCCAGGAGGCTTACTTCAGCAGATGCCCATTCCTCAGTGGAAATGGGAGCGGATCACTATGGACTTCGTGGTTGGGTTACCTCGGACTTTGCGGAAGGTTTATGTAGTTTGGTACATTGTGGATAGATTGACCAAATCGGCACATTTCATTCCTGTGGCTACTACTTATACTATAGAAAGGCTAGCTTAGA
The DNA here is from genome assembly GCA_005239495.1 of Nicotiana undulata. Classification (NCBI taxonomy): domain Eukaryota; kingdom Viridiplantae; phylum Streptophyta; class Magnoliopsida; order Solanales; family Solanaceae; genus Nicotiana; species Nicotiana undulata. The sequence goes on from ML287218.1 coordinate 129,510, forward strand.
TTTACCTTCGGGAGATAGTCCGGTTGCATGGTGTGCCGGTGTCTATTATTTCAGATCGGGGTCCTCATTTCACTATGAATTTTTGGAGAGCTTTGCACAGCGAGATGGGTACTCAGATAGACCTCAGCTCAGCATTTCACCCTCAGACTGATGGCCAGTCAGAGCGTACAGTTCAGATTCTGGAAGATATGCTCAGGGCCTGTGTGATTGATTTCGGGGGTCAGTGGGATCAGTTCTTTCCCATAGCAGAGTTTGCATACAATAATAGTTATCAGTCTGGCATCGAGATGGCTCCATTCAAGGATTTATACGGTCGACGATGCCGTTCTCCGATTGGGTGGTTTGAACCTAGCGAGGCCAAGCTATATTGTACAGATCTGGTGAGAGATGCCTTGGAAAAGGTGAAGATTATTCAGGAAAGGCTCCGTATAGCCCAGTCTAGGCAGAATCGAGTTCTGACATCTCCAGTAGCTCCGTATGATGATTTCGGACTTGGGCGTATGTTCGGCTCGGGTTTCTGATGACCCTGGAGCGTTTCGGCGCCCGAAATGGAAATCAAGATTTCCTTAAATTTAGAAATTGGCCTGGAGCGGGACTTCATGCTATCGGGGTCCGAATGGAATTCCGTGACCGGCAATAGTTTCGTATAGTCATTTATGACTTGTCTGCAAAATTTGGGGTCATTCCGAGTAGTATAGACCCCTTCGGCGCAATGTAAGGAATTCTATAATTTCAAAGTTCTTAAGTTTGATTAATTTGGTTTTGGGGTTGAATTTTGAGTTCTGCTATTTTTTTTCATTTTCCGGAAGTTCAAACGTGTCCGTATCATGAATAGACACTTGCCGGTGCTTTTAGATGGGGTCTCGGGGGGCTCGGGGGTGTTTTAGACCCCCGGGAGCTAAGTTAGAAAAACTAGAAATTTTTCTGTCTGGTTTCCTTCTCTGCGATCGCAGAAACAAGGATGCGATCGCAGAGAAGTAATTATGCTGGGCCATCCAATGTTCTCTGCAATTGCAGACATAACTCCGCGATCGCATAAGGTCCCCATCCCAACTCTCTGCGAACGCAGACTCACCCCTGCGATCGCACAAGTCACCTACCTACCCCCCCCCCCCNTACCCTCTGCGATCGCAGGACCCATCTATGCGATCGCATAGTGCTTCCTGGGGGCCAGGGTCATTTATTCTCTGCGACCGCAGGCATGATGCTGCGATCGCAGTGAAGGTTTTCCTAGGCAGTATTTAAATGCTCAATTACGGGTTGTCTTCCTCATTAGTCATATTTTACCTCCATGAGAGATCACCCAAGGTTGAAGAACACCTCCCACAACCACCCACTGAAGAAATAAGCAATTGTCTCCTAGTTCTCACAATTATGCATGGAATTTAACGGGTTAATTCCTAAAAGAAACAAAAATCATGAAATTTGATAGGAATTTCCAGGGCTTTGATAATTAGTGAATTATCCCCTTTTAGCCATGAATTTTTAAATAAATTAGGTAATTACGATCCTTAGGCTTCGGGTAATTCATTCCTTCAAGAATTTTCAAAATCCGAACGCGTGGGCCTGGGTTCGAAAATTCAAAAACCTTCAAAAATACTATATTTTGGAATTTCTTGTTAATTCTTATTCCTGGAGCATGAATTGACTCAATTATGCTATGTTTGGCTAGTTTCGAGCCTTCAAGAGTAGTTTTGGAATTTCGGGCGCATCTTTTGATCCGGTCCTTGGTCCGAGGAGTGCTTTTATCGAGGCGAGTCTCCTTTCTAACCTCGTAAGAGGGAAATTTTCCCTCTAGGTAACCTTGTTTGCTATGTGATCTTGTTTGGGGGCTACATACGTACCGAGTGACGAGAGTCTGTACGTAGTGGCTATTACTGCTTCGTCCGGGTAGTTAGGACACAACATGCTCATTGTTTTCCCCTGTTGTAGCATAGATATGACTTGTATACTTGTGTGATTGGTATTGTTGTCTTTGAACGTTGTGATACTTGGCTTGATTTAATTGTGATAAGAGAATCACGGGATGGGATCGGGCCGTACGCCACGATAGAGTGACGATTGATTATATTATGAGATCGGGCCGTACGCCACGGCAGAGTGATGATTGATTATATTATGGGATCGGGCCGTATGCCACGACAGAGTGATGATTGATTATATTATGGGATCGGGATGTATGCCACGGCGAGATTGAGACTACCAGGGTGGGATCGAGCCGTACTCCACAGCGAGATTGAGACTACCAGGGTGGGATCGGGTCGTACGCCACGGCAAGATTGAGACTACCAGGGTGGGATCAGGTCGTACGCCACAGCGAGATTGAGTACCATATGGGAGCAGGTCGTACGCCACGGCGGATACCAAACTTGTTTGATTTGAGATTGTTATTTGATGTCGTATATTGATGTACTTGATTATTTGTTTTACTTGCCTACAGTTTTCTTTATATCTTGCTTACTTTACGACTGTTGGACCTTAGTGAGTATCGAGTCGACCTCTCGTCACTACTTCTTTGAGATTAGACGGGATACTCATTGGGTACATATTTATATATATGTACTCATGCTGCACTTTCTTTCCTTTTCTGTACTTGACTGTACAGGTCCGGAGGCTGGTCCATCTGATTTTCAGGCCGATGCCAAATATTTATAGCGTGGTCATACTTCACGGTGAGCTGCTTTCCTGGCGACTTCCTAGCATCACCCTGGAGTTTCTTTGTTATACTCTCTGTCTAGTTCATTCAGACTGAGACCCTATATATGTTGTAGTCATTGTATATTTAGTAGTTGCCCATGACACTCGTGACACTAGTTCCTGGCACACACGCGGTATATATTTTTGGGGTTTTGGGATGTATATCTATATGTATGTTTTATTTCGGCCTTGTATCTACTATGACTTTACCTTCACTCAAGGCTAGTATCATGTTAGTTGTTATAAACTGGTAACCATTGACTTGTTTGATCGAATGGGAAGGGTATCACTTAGTGAAAGTTATATCGGCTTGCCTAACCCCGCTGTTGTGCGCCATCGCGACCTGAATTAGGATTTGGGTCGTGACACAGCTAGACCCAAGAAACTGCGAATCTCCATCAGGGTCGTTGGTCTAGGCCAATCCTTTACTGCTGCAATCTTTTGGGGATCAACTTGAATCCTTAATTTGGACAGAAGCCTGATCATGTACGACCATTATGCGGTCCGCATACACGTTATGCGATCGCATAACAACACAATTCTGGAAAATTTTATCTTTTAAGTTTCGGGGTACTTTTTAATCCTAAAGGTTTCACAGATTCTCCTTTCAACACCACCATATTCAAGAGTTTCACAGATTCTCATTTCAACACAACCACATTCCATCCTTATTACCTCGGCCACCCTTATTACCTCGTCCACCCTTATTACCTCACTCACCCTTATTACCTCATCCACCCTTATTACCTCGTGTTTCGGCGTGCAACCCGATCCCACCAGACAATCATATTTCATAACAACAGTCACCAACAATTAAACCACAAGGATCTTCATTACAAGGAACACAAGTTCATATCAAATGGGTTAAATGAGAGTGTATATATATCACTTAGGGAGTAGAACAAATAAGGTAAAGAGAGTCACAATTCAATCAATTAGGATCAATCAACCAATCACAGAATCAATTCCTATAGGGAAATCCGGAAAAGACCCCTCTAGTTGGGGATAGTCAAGTAACGGCCAGAACTAGGATTCAATTAAGGTAATACATCAACACCATACCATATAAGGAGTTAATAAAATCCCCAACTACTAATAACTAACTAATACAAGTGTAAATTAGTCAAGGTCACAAATAAGGAAACCAGTAAAATCCCAGCACACTGATTATAACAGGAAATTAATAGGAATTAATTAGTAAAAATCTTCAAAGAATACTGATTTCCTAGGAAAGAATTATTCAAATCCCTAAATAGGAGTCAACCAAGTAAAAATTCATAAGAATACTGATTTTAACTAGGAAATCATTCAAGTCCCTAAATAGAATCAGTTTGTACGACTGCACAGAATAAACATAATAATGGAGAAAATATTAGGAACATCTAGGGTTCGAGCATACATACGAAGATTAACCAAACACGTAAAGAGATGACTAGATTAAATAAACATTAAAAGTAGAAAACCTTTTGAAGAGGAGTTTGGGAAGAACCCTAGTTTCTGAAAGAGTGAATAAAAATCGAAGCAGTTAATTAAAACCAAAGATGTTCAAAGGAAAATATCTGATAATACTCGAATCACTCCAGATCTATAAAGATCTAAGAAGATTCGACTAGCAGTGAAACTAAGGTTTTTAGAAACAGTAGAGAAGAAGAAACTCGACCAAAAACCCATGGACTCCTACTAAAAACTAAAGGAAATCCATACTCACAAACGGAAATGGCCTTAGACACGTCGGTAAGTAAGTTCGTGTCACGACCCAAATTTCCCTCTGTTGGGTACCGTGATGGCACCTAGTCTTAGGGACTAGGTAAGCCTAACAGTTAACCACAATAACAATACGAAAAGAACTTTAACAATCTTGATAATAGAAATCTTGACTGAGTTTACATTTTCCCCAAAACCCGGTAAATACAAGTCATAAGCTCTACCTAATCTAAATACAACTGTCTAGAAATAAGTAAGTACAATTGAAATAAACGGGAAGGTGACTCCGAAGCCTGCGAACGCAGCAGCAGGTTTACCTTGAGTCTCCTCGTCAATGAACCCGCAAAGCTACTAACAATAGATACCTGGATCTGCACACAAAAATGCGCAAAAAGTGTAGTATGAGAACACCACAGCGGTGCCCAGTAAGTATCAAGACTAACCTCGGTGGAGTAGTGACGAGGACTAGTCAAGACACCACTAGTCTATCAAGTAAAAAGGCATAAATATAAGAATGAATGAAACATAATATCAATCTAAAGATTTTTCGATGTGATTAACGGTACGATAGAATAATACGGAAGAAAATTCAGCAATTATGATCAACGGACAGCATAATAGAAATGTGCAAAGATAATGGAACGAATGCAAGCCAAATGTCGGGAATCACAACCCAATAAAAACGCTAGCAACTCAGCACTGCATCAATTTTATTCACATAAGGCCTTAGCCAATAAACTCAATAAAGCTGGTCAAACCTTCGAGTGAAAACCTTAAAACCATGAGTTTATTTTGAAAGCTTTAAAGATATAATCATTTCGGAATAGAGAAATTTCTTCTTTGACACATACTTTCTCTGAATGTATATTCATATAAAGAGGAATCTTTAAAGCATAGTCCCTTCAAAATACGTGGTGTTCAAATATACTTTCCCAAATACTGCTCTTTCAAATATCATTTTTCTGCAAGACAAATACTTTTCAAATATACTTTCGAAATAGAAGTCCTTCAGACATAACTTTTTCCTGGAAATAATTGCTTTTCAGCTATGCATTTCAATATATATATATATATATATGTATGTATATCTTTCGATCCTAATCTCCTCGATGATAAAACTACCGGAACTCAGAATTTTGTCATGCAATGCAGTACAGGGGAAAAGCTCCCGGAATCTCGTCCGTAGTCCCAATTTAAATATGCGATGCAGTACAGGGGGAAATCTCCCAGAATCTCGTATGTAGTCCCAATTTAAATATGCAATGCAGTACTGGGGGAAAGCTCCTGGAATCTCGTCCGTAGTCCCAATTAAAATATGCAATGCAGCCACCGAAGAGAACAACTAGAATGCGACAAAACAACATACATTGCCACAACAGGCGCAAAAACAACAAGGACAGAATGCAAGGTGCGATGAGCAAATCAATACAAAGACTTGAATCACAATAATGGCAAAAACTCATCATAAGATGTAGCCACTGAAAGGAATTCCAAGCACAAAGAGAACAACATAACGAGGGGAAAACAAGGCAAACATAACAACGATTCTATATATTCAAGTTCACAACCAAAGAAACCAAATCATCCCGGCAAGGGAATCAACTATAATCAATCTCACTTAGACAATTAGCTCCACCGAATAAACTCATCTTGAACGAATGCTCAATAGATAGGCAATCACCAAAGAATTATCATCAACATGGACGATCATCAACTAAACCTAAGTGGCACTTAAGGGAGAATCATTTAAATCACCATGTACGACTCACGGGCATGCTTGACACCAATGTATAGATATTCCAATTAGTGTTAAACAAATTATAGGGCGAGATCATACTAGTTTTAGTCAAATAAGCAGTGGATAAAGGAAGATATAGCATGACGGTAGGAAAGGCAAATTCTGCATTTAAGTCCATTAAGGCAAATAAGAAGCAAAGGAAATGCTAAACAATTAACTTCTAATTTGAGCAGGAAGAGATGAAGCTATAATTCAAGGATCCATATATAACAATTCTCAATTCATACGCGGGGAACATAAGGACCTAAAATCCTAGAAGGGAAATCTATTTGCAAATAAGTCTGAGTACGCACTCGTCACCTTGCGTACGTGGGCTACAATCAACATAGAAGACTCAATCCTAAGGGGAAGTTCCCCCACACAAGGTTAGGCAAGATACTTACCTCAAAGACGACAACCCGGTACTCAAAAATAGACTTCTCGGGCGGAAAGGCCTCCAGACGGCTCAAAATCAACTAAAACAACTTCAAAATAAATATAAAACGTATAAGGAATGATTCCGAATAATAAAGTTTGAATCTTTACTAATTTATAAAAATCGACCCCCGGGCCCGCACCTCGGAACCCGACAATGTTACAAGTCCCGATTACCCATTCCGATACGAGTTCACCCATACTAAATTTATCAAATTCCGATGTCATTTGGTCTTTCAAATCATGAAATTTCCTCTTAAAAGTTTTCTTTCAAAACCCACAATTCCCTCAACCCAAAACACAAATTAAATGATAAAAATAAGAACTAATTCATGAAATATAATTAATTATAGTGGAAGAACACTTACCCATTCGATTTGTGTGAAAAACCCTCAAAGAATCGCCCAAAACCAAGTTCTAGAAGTCAAAATATGGCAAAAATGGTGAAACCCCAATTTTTGGTAACTTATATTCTGCCTAGGCGTGTAATAAATCGCGATCGTGGAGTATGGTTTGCGATCGCGAAGAGGAAAGGGAAAAACTGCCCAGGTACCCTTTTTGTTCAATGTGATCGCAGGCTCATTGTTGCGATCGCATAGAAGAAGAAATGGCCACTGCTAAAATAGCATTGTGCGATCGTGATTGTGAAGATACGATCGCAAAGAAGAGGAAAATATACTTCTGCAATCGCGAACGTGAGCATGCGATTGCGTAGAGTGAAGTCTTCAAGCTGTGCGATCGCGAAGTAGACTATGCGATCGCGATTAAAAAAAACTAGGTTGCCCAAACAAACACTATGCGATCGCGACTACTCCTATGCGATCTCATGGAAGGAAACCAGAAGGAAATTTCAGCAGTTCAAAAATAAGGAAAATGGACCCGACACCCATCCGAAACACACCCGAGGCCCCCGGGACCCCGTCCAACCACACACAAGTCATATAACCTAACACAGACTCGCTCGAATATCGAGACTTGCGTCGAAACCTATCAATTCAACCCGGATTAACGTGAAATTTTGCAAACAAGTCCCAAATGACACAACCGACTTACAGCCACTCTCGGAATTCCATTCCGAGCCCGATATCAAAATTTCACCTATCAGCCGGAAACGCCGAAATTCTAACTTTCGCCAAATTACCTCAAATCACCCTACGGACCTCCAAAACCAATTTTGGACGCACGCCTAAGTCCAAAATCATCATACGAAGCTGTTGGCATTAACCAAAACTCATTCCGAGGTCGTTTACACAAAAATCAAACCTCCGATCAACTTTCATCACTTAAGCTTCATAGACTGAAAATTTGTTTTTCTTCCAATTCGACTCCGGATTATAAGGTAACTGAATCTAACCACGCACACAGGTCGATATACACAATGTGAAGTTGTCCAAGACCTTACGCCACCGAACGGAGCTTAAATTCCCGAAACGACCGGTCAAGTCATTACAGTTCGGGCAAGAACAAGTTGGATCTCCATGACATTCTTCAAAGGACTCATGTAATCAAATAGCCGTGGAGTATATAAGTCTAGTAGTGGTCGGAGAATGCATGAAAACTACATAGATAGGACCTTCTCGTCGGTGACGACAATTGGGGTTAGGGGTGAGTTGAGAGAGAATGGGAGAGGTTAGGGAACCAGTGACGGCGGAATGAGAGAATGAGGGAGGGGTTAGGGTTGGTTAGAGATTATTATGGTAAGAAGGGTTGTGGAGCGTTGATCTAAAATATCAACGGCCACGATTAAACAGGGTATTGGGTCGGGCAGGTTTGGGTTGGGCCTGAGGGTGCATTGGGCTAGTTTTTTTTAAGGGGTTTGGGCTAATGTTTGAGCGGTTAGATCCGAAAAAATTAGAGAAATCAAATAGGGATATTTTTTAAATCCCAAATAATTGATAAAAAAATTTATAAAAATAATTAACAGATTATAAAAAATGATTTTCATGCATAGAAATATTTTAAAACAATTACTCAATCTTTTATAGATACAACAAGCTATTTTCTGGAAAAATAATGTAATAATGCATATGTCACGACCCAGAATCCTAATCCAGGTCGTGATGGCGCCCAACAACGGGGTTAGGCAAGCCAACATAAATTTAACTAAGTGCTTCTCTTTACTTGATTCAATTATTTACCCATTTACCGAATTTAACAAGTTAAATCATGATATCGAAAGATAATAACTCAGTGGTAGATAAAATAGCTATAAAGAAGCGCGAGCCAAAATACAAGCACATATATATACAACCCAAAATCCCAAAACAACCACTACGTGTGTGCCAGGAACTAGTGTCACGAATGTCATGGGCATACTAACTGAATATACAAAGGATAATAATATATAAAATCCCGCTGTATGTATGAATAGACGGGAAACAAAAGTAAATGAAACTCAATGGTGCTGTTGGGGATCGTCAGAGGAAGCAGCTCACCGTGAAGTCAAGTTCGCTATAGTCACTATCTAGATCCGGATTAATAACCAGATGCACCAGCCTCAGAACCTGTACAGTTAAGTACAGAAGTGCAACATGAGTACATATTAAATAAATATGCACACAGTGAGTATCCCATCTAATATCGAAGAAGTAGTGACGAGAGGTCGACTTGACACTCACTAGGGTCCAATAGTATGATATAACAATGATAAAATAAAAGCAGTAGACATGTAAGACAGTGGGTAGCAATTATATATAAAGCACAAAAATCCAAGAAAAAAAAATACTGGAACAATAACAATGGCCACTTTCTTTCCCCCAAATATCTAATACAAGTCAATATCCATGAAACAATGCCAAATAATCATGCGCACACAGGAATAAGACAACCGGCCGGAGTCATAAGGAAAAATAGCTATGCACTGTCGAGGATCGAACGGCCCATCCCAAAAGTGCATGCTTACCAAAGTCATGTATGCGCACTGCCGAGGATCGAACGGCCTGAACCATAAGTGCGTCTTTCAATGTAACCATATCATAATATAGTACAACTTCGTCCATGCTATGCCGAGGATCGAACGGCCCATCCCAAAAGTGCACCTTTCAATCCGCTATGGCGTACGACCCGCTCCCATGAGAGTGGGGGAAATCACACATCGCTCACGGAATGTAAATTGCGAAGCGGTCACATGCGCACACAATAACTTATAAAACTTACTTTCCATAACCAATTCCTTTCAATTCAACCATTTCCATAAAGCCTCAGAGAAACAATACTATACATAACATGATCTCCTAGTACATACGGCGTTACTAGGAAGCATACAAGGCATTTCAAGGAAAGCATATAAGGCAAGGCATTACAAGGAAGCATATAAGGCATGATGTGGGCCTAACTACCCGGACATAACAATGATAGTCGCTACGTACGGACTCGTCACTTGGAGCGTACGTAGCCCCAAAACAAATTACACATAGCATATACATCACCTACGGGGACAATTCCCTCTTACAAGGTTATAAAGGAGACTCACCTCGTGTCGAATCTACCTCTTGGACCACAAATGCGCCCAAAATTCCGAACTCTACACCCGAGGACTCGCAACTAGCCAAAAGGTGTACAATTATATCAATGCATGCACAATGTGGGAAAATTATCCTAGTTATTCAATAAAATCACCATTCTTGAAGAATTCTCAAATTTCAACCCCGGGACCGCATGTTTAAATTCCGAAAATTCTCGAAGAAATCGCTCACCCATAGGCTAAGGATCACAATTATGTAGTTTCTACTTGAATTCATGTCTTTAAACGGACAATTCATAAATTCCTCAAAAGCCCTAATTTTAGTACCCCAAATTCATGATTTTTGATAATTTGGTAGAGAATTCATCTAGGAATTGATGCTTGAAACTAGTGTTAATAAGAAATTTACTTACCTCAAACACTAGGTTGTATGGTCCTCTTGGAAGATCTTAATTATCTCAAGGAAGAAGATGATAATGGGGAATAAGACTTAAATCCCGTATATAAATTAACTGCCCAGATTTCCCTTCACCGCGAACGCGACCAGAGGCCCGCGATCGCGAAGGCCAAATGGCCCCGGACCTGAGGCTCTTCTATGCGAACGCGGAAAGGGTCCCGCGATCGCAAAGACCAACTGGCCAGACCACTACGAACGCGGAGGAGGTCCTGCAATCGCGAAGAGAAAACAGGCCTGGTCCCGTTCCACCTCTATGCAAACGCGGAGGCGAGGTTGCGATCGCGAAGGCCAGGGATCCAGACCATCGCGAACGCGGAGACAGGGATGCGATCGGGAAGGTCAAGGACCCGACCTTCCGCGATCGCGGAGAGATTCCTGCGAACGCGAAGAGCATTCAGCACCCCAGCCCAATTCCTTCTCCGCTAACGCGGCCCACCTCCCGCGATCGCGAAGAAGGAAACCAGACAACAAAAATGTGGTTTTCTAAACTTAGCTCCCGGGGGTCCAAAACTCACCCGAGCCCCTCGGGACCCCGTCCAAAGGCACTGTGTTGTTATATACTTCAATACTACACAATATTACAAGTTAATTGTGCAGTACCCAAATTTCGAGTGATGTCTAATAATAAGAACCTGGTTCTTCTTAGTCTACTACTTACTACTGTTTGCGGAATAATTAAGCACTAATAGTAAAGACACAGGGATTTTTACGTGGAAAACACCTAGCTCAAAAGGTGAAAAAACAACGACCTACTCCTCAGTAGGATTTGCTCAAACTCTTCACTAAACTCTGAGCCAAAACGGACTTACAAAATAATCCTCTTTGTATCAACTAGCCTCTAGCTGATTTCTACAGATTTCAAGCTAACTCTAACTTGAACAATTTGTACCTATTACAATTGCTTCTATGAAAGCGGATAAGATACAATATTTAAACTCGTACTACAATCAATTAGACTCAATATACAAACAATGAAACTGTTTTCTCTAGTTGAGTTGTAGCCTTTGTAACGCACAACAATTCTGCTTGAAAAAACCTCTGGAACTTTTGCTTCAGAACATGATTCACTTTAGCACTTGTGCGTCACCTTTTTCAGCAGTAATACATTGATTATTCATAGAGTCCGTTTGTTGAGTCCATGATACAATTCTGATCCAACTCTTCCTTGGTAGAAGAGTTTGATTGTAACTCAAATTCCTTCCTCTATTTCCGTCCTAGCTGAAACCAATTTTTGTCTTCTCTATCAATTTGCAACCTTTTCGTATTAGGAGACATTCTCTTAGTTCTTTGATACTTAGCAATCACTGGTCTCTCCTAGACTTGTACGATTCGTGATCTAACTGCTTCATTCAGAAGTGTATGCTATGATGGACCTGGTTCAACTGGACACCTTTTGTCATCTTCAAAACCCATTCAGTGACATGGGCCAACAAATTCCCCTTTTTTGATGATGACAAACTCTGTGCATTTATCCTGTATACACATCCAACACTTTGTATTTTTGTGAGCATTAATCATCAAAAACCAGGTTCATTAGGTTATAAATATCACTTCAAAGATTTTATAAATTTTGAACAATATACTGCAGCACAACACTGTAGCACATCTTCCCCCTTTTGACATCATCGAAAAGTTGCAAAATAATGCTTACCAGTAATTAATTCTTACTCATGGCCAATTTAGGCAACTGCAGGTGCAAACATGAATAATCAACACAAGAAACTAATAATGTAAGCTAAATCATAAATAGAGACATTTGTCAAAACACCAAGCTTTCATTAGATTAACATGGATTATCAACACAAAAACAGATTAAATCAAAGACAACCAAAACATGAGTACGACATAATTAAAAACTGAAACAAACACACTTGACACAGTCCCGAACTGGGAACTTGATAGGATAAGAGGGGGTAGTTATGGAAATTCCTAAGTTTGGGGTGGTGTAGAAGAGGCATGATTCTTGGTTTGGAGAAGAGACAACATTTGGTGTAAGACACCCTTATTTTTCTCCTTCTCCTTGGCTGATTCAGCTTTGAGAGCATCACGCTCACCTTCCACCTCAACTAAGCGAGTCTTCAAGCGAAGGATCTCCGTATCCTTTTGCTTGCTTTCTTGCACTAGAGTACGGACCTTGCTGTTGACTGGTTGCTTCCTACATGAACCAGGTTCATCTGTCAGGGCACTGACAGTGTAATCACATGACAGCAAATGGTCCTTCCCAAAGAAATCTTTTGCAGTAGCCATTTCAGCCTTCTTTGTGGGAACTCCAAAATGACCCAGAACTGCGTAAGGATAAATCCATAAGGAATTGCATGGGCCTTGGTTCCATTTACCACCCTGTCCAAAATTTGAATGATCAAAGATGGCCAATTAATTTGCTTGCCTCTGTATAGGCACTCTATGAGCGTTAGATTCATATAGTTGGCAATGTGCCTGCGCTCTTGTCTTGGAAGCTTAAATTTAATAACAAACTCAAAGAACAGCTTGTGTTCAGGCTTCATCTCGCTTTTGTACACTGCCCTTGTCTCAGGCTCTTCTTCATTGTCACAAAAGAATCTAGTGATGTGAAGTGTTGAGGCCATTCCATCCAAGCAAGGTCATCTCTGCCTTGTATAGTCATCATATCCCTCAGATGGAATGTCTAGAATGACTCCCAATTCTTGAGCGTCAAAGGAGACTTCAACTCCCCTGACCAATGATGTAACCCTTCCTCCAATCACATTTGCATTCCCCATGAATTCCACTACCTCATTTCTGACCAGCCTGCCCTCCAAGCGAAGGACCATGTCTTTCAAGCCGTGAGGTGCCAGAAAATCCACTAAGTACCTCATACCCTGCTCCTCCAAGTCCTTCAATAACTTTCCCTTCAAAATATGTCTCTTGCCAAACATGGAAACTCTGTCAATCGACACTTCTCCAACTTCCTTCTCATCATCTCCACTCCAATCAGGAACATTATTTTTCTCAACAATCTGAACTTTCTTCTTTGACTTTACTTTAGACCGTGTCCTCGTAGATGTACTCACGGGGGTAGCAGACATAGGTGCTGACTTCTTTGAAGAAATCTTAGTCAATTTTGCCTTGGGTTTCTTGACCACCACTGGAGTAACCTCTTCATCTTGTTGGACCAGGTCCAACACCTCATCAACAGCAATAGCCTCAACAGGCTCCCCCACTTTCGCTTTCCCTTTCTCAGCTCTCCTTCTTTTGCTCTCTTGCAGAGCTTTTTCCAGCTTCTCCTCCTCTTCTCGAACAGTATTTCTCATCGCTCGTACCCTTGGAATAGGTGCACCAACAGACTCATCAGTTTTCCTTTTCTTTGGGGCTTTAGACTTGATGGACTTGGGAGTCCTTCTCTTCTTGGGGTTGTATTAGTCCCCCAGTTTCTTAAGTCTTTCAGCCAAGGTTTCTTCCCCAGAAGAAACACGAATATCTATCTCCTTCATTAGATGTTCTAATCCTGCAGCAGCTTCCTCAACTTCTTGAGTTCCCCTTATCACTACGACATCATCTTCCAGATTCTCAAGAATGGGGCCACAAATACCAAGTATGGAATCATCCTTCCCAGATCCCCTCACACCTGCATCTCCCTCATTCTCGAGAATTTTCCCAGTTTTTCTTGGCCTACTTGGAACTTCCACATCCACCACAGACCCAACAAGCACAAATCTATTTTCAGAATTAAACACAGAGGTAACTTCAGTATTACCTTTCTCAGCACTTGACGAACCAGGTGCATCGTCCTCATGTGCTGATTTAAATGATTCACTGGANNTTTCGTGCAAGAACCTTGACACGACGGGGTTTTGGGGCTGGGATAGGGTTTGGTGTAGGTTTAAGAGCATCATGGTATTTAGGGGTTTCAGGTGTCTCAAAGGATTCAGAACTGTAGACCAGTGGAGAGTCAGACTTATATACTCCCTTATTGTAGTCACGATTTTGAGCATCAAATGAAGCAGACGACATTTTTAATTTTTAGAGAAAAAGAAGAGAGGGAAAAAGACAGTGGAGATTTGAGTGTTGAATGACTTGAACAGGGTTCGTCTATTGCTTTATTCACTATGGGTAATGATGTACTATTTATAACTTGTGGCTGGGGTGATTATAACGGACGTGTATTAACACAAGTAGGATACTAATCGATTAAGGATTGTCAGTGATTTGACATTGATTATACCGTTTCTTTCCCCCTAAAACTAGGCTAATTTATCGTGACGGAACTTCTTGAAACTGGTTCATTATTTGGGTAAGTACGAGAATTTGAACTGAACCATAAACGGATAGAGTACTATTCATGTATGACTGTACTTGAATTAATACATGTATGGAGATGAGAACGTACCTTGTCAGTCATGTAAACTAGCATAGATGAACCAGGTTCATCCTGTTAAAAATCTTTATTTTGCCTCAATTCACAAAAATAGAGAAACTTTATTAGCATTTAGGGAATCATATTAATACATGGCAAAAGAGTATGGCAACAAAGACATAAAACTGAGCAATGATTAATCTGATTAAGTACCTAATTAAAATTTCTAGCCAGAAAACTTCCTCCTTTTTTTTCATTAATTTTTTTTCCAATTAGGTGTTCTTAATAATCCCTAATTCAAGCATGTTTATCTCATAATGCTCCTTGCTCAATGCTTTGGTAAATATATCGGCAATTTGATGATGAGTGGCACATAATTCGATTGAGATCATCCCCTTTTCATAATTATCCCTCAGGAAATGGTGCCTAACATCTATGTGCTTTGTTCTCTTGTAATGAACCGGGTTCTTAGTCATACTAATTGCACTAGTGTTATCACAGTAAATAGGAATGCATCCCACATCTATACCAAAGTCCAGGAGTTGTTTCTTAATCCATAGCAACTGAGCACAGCAAGAGGCTGCAGCCACATATTCAGCCTCAGCAGTAGACAAGGCTACTGAATTTTGTTTCTTGGTGGCCCAAGACACAAGGCAGGAGCCCACAAAGTGAGCCATGCCTGAAGTACTTTTCCTGTCAACCAGGAAACCTGCATAATCAGCATCAGCATATCCTACAAGGTCAAAATTACTACCTTTAGGATACCAAAGGCACAAATCAGTGGTGCCCTTCAGATATCTCAAAAT